>PVIJ01009653.1:0-65452 GCA_004024925.1 Scalopus aquaticus
AGTGATGTTGAGCATTTTTTCATGTATCTGTTGGCCATCTGCTTTTCTTCTTTGGAGAAGTGCCTTTTGAGCTCTTCTGCCCATTTTTTGATTGGGTTATTGGCTTTTTTTTTGTTGAGTTGTGTGAGTTCTTTGTAAATTTTTGTTATCAGTCCTTTATCAGATGTATTGTGTGCAAAGATCTTTTCCCAGTTGGTAGTGTGTCTGTTAGTTTTGGTTAATGTCTCTTTTGCTATACAGAAGCTTTTTATTTTGATATAATCCCATCTGTTTATATTGTCTTTCACTTCCTTTGCTTTGAGGTCAAAATAGGAGATTTTTTTTAAAAAAATAAGGCCATACCAAACACGCTTCTGCATTTATGTTTCAGTTTTTAAGTAGCATCCCTCCCATAACCACAGGCAGACAGACTTCTCCTTGTGTTGGATATTGCTTTGCATAAATAGCCAATACTGATGGACATTTAGGTTGTTTTTAGTTTTTTTCTATTTTAAAAATATCAGCCATATCTGAATACGTGTCTTAATATGCCTCAAGCAGTTTCCTAGAAGTAAATTTCTTGAGTCAACTATGTGCGCTTTTATAAAGTTTTTTAACAATCTAACCAAATTCTCCTCAATGTAAATTCCCACCAGCAATGTGATAAGTGCTTGCCCATTCATACACGCATTTATAGCAGTCACAAATTTTTTAAATGTTTACAAAGCTGTTGGGTCAAAAAAATATCCCACTGTGGTTTTGACTTGCATTTCTTAAATTATAAGTAAGGTGAGGAAATTTATTTTTATTTGCATAAGGAATATTTATGCTTGGCTTCCTGTGAGTAGACTACCATTTGCTATCTTTTTGAACTGTTTGCCTTCTTCTCATGTGTATTTTTGCGTTTTGCAAACATTTATTAAATTCTTTTGACGTGGTGACCACTATGCTGGGTGCCAGAAGTAGAACAATGAGGAAACTCCACTGTCTTTGCCCTTTTGGATATTACAAGGCAAACATTAATCAGATCCTGTTCTGTGAAGATGAGTGTACTGACTGGGTGAAATGCTTTGAAGGAAAGGCTGTTAGGACATATGAGGAAGAGACAGGCCTGGATGGGCGTGAGAGGAGACTGGCCTGAGGAAGCAGATATCTAAAGAACACATAGGACTTGGCATCAGGGGCAGCATTTCTGGAAGAAGTAACAGCATTGTAGAGGGACCATGATGTGATGTATTAGGTGAGCTAAAAGGAGGCCAGGAAGAGAGCACAGAGGGAAGGACAAAGATACACATGAGGTTGAATTGTATTACCTGAGGCTCTGATCCCACAGATGATTGGGGTTTTTCCTCCTAGCGAAATAGAAAGCCAGTTCAAGGATTTGGAGCTCCATTTGGTGATCAAATCTGCATTCTGAAAAGATTACTCTGACTGAAAAGAAGGGTAACAAGAAGACCAGTGAGAGTTTTTGAGTTAGCCCAGACAAGCTCTAATGGTAACTTGGCCTTGGACTATGACAGTGGGTATGAAGAGAAGCAGATGTGTTCAGGAAATATGGAGGAGGTGAAATAAAATTTGATGATGGATTAGATGTGGGGGTCAGGAAGGGAGAAGGCATCCAGAATGACTCTGGGTGTCAGATCAGATGGATGGTGGCGCCATTTACTGAAGGAAGAAACACTCGGAGAGGTCAAGGATGGGTTCAATCATAGAAAACATGTCTGAGTGAGGCTGTCGAGTAGGCAATTAGATAGAAAATTCTGGTACTAGAGGAAAAGTCTGGATTGGAAACAAATTTGGAAGTCACTGAAATATTGAGATTAAAACCATGGGCAAGGATGAAATTGTCCATGAAAGGGTTATAAGACCAACAGCAGGTCTACTCCTAATCCTTAAGGAATGCTGATATGTGGTGGCCTAGTAGATGAGAGGGAAAAATATGAGCAGCCCCAAAACAGAAGAGAAGCAAGCTGAGTGTGATGTTCCAGAAACCAAAGATGTTCCCTGTAGGAGGGAGTGGTCAGTAGAACCATGTGCAGCTGAGAGGTCTAGCAGGAGAGGCTGGAAAATGCCCATTGGATTTAGCAACTTGGCAGTCTTGATGACATTCGCGTGCATTGTTTCAATGAGATGACAGTGGCAAGAGTCAGATTTGAGGTGGTTGAGGAAGGAATTGAAAGTGAGAAAATCAAAACACTGTGTTCTCAGAAAGCGTGGTTGTTGAGAGAAAACAGCCCCCAAACCTATTCTTCCTCAGTCTCTACTCTTAACTCATTTTTGCCACTCAGTAAGATGATCTGATTTTATAATTCAGTCTTCCTTGTGGTCTCCCAGTGGCCATGGAAACCAGTCAGCCAGAGGTAGAGTCCTCAGGGAAGATTGTCTGGGAATTGGAGGCTCTACTGGCCTTCATGCAACTTCTGATTTTGCAGGCCTGGGAAGGCCCATGAAGAAATACTGCTGAAAGTGAGACAAATATAGGGAGTATTTTAGAAATACCTGCTTAAAATGTTAAGGATAAAAGGGCTTTTGGATTTGCAAAGTAGAAGAAGTCATGATTTGACCATTGGCTGAAACCAGACAATATGTGTGTGGAAATGTATTATACTATTTTCACTACTCTGTTTATGTTAAATTTTTCATAATAAATTGTAAAAATTTAAATCTAGAAACTCTGTAAAGTGATGCAGAATGGCCACCACAGACCCACTATGTGCCTGGCACTTACAACAGGATCTCCTTTAACCCCAATCCACCACTGGTTGTAGGTTTCAAGGTGCCAGAGGTCAAGGGAAGAAAGTCTGCTCCCAGGTGCTGTCATCTCTTCTCACTAATGGTAACACCTCACTCCTGGCCCCTCTTGTGCTTTCTTTCCTCCCTCCCAAATCACCTGTGTCACATACCGTCTTTGTGAACTTGAACATCTCCCTCTCATCCCTGAACCTCTTTCTGAAAGATGGGAGACACATCTGCTCAGCAGTGCTGTGAGGACTGGTTCTGAGTAGCCAGTGTAGCTCATGGCCTCAACAGCTCGCGGAAGCCAGGAGGTAATAAAATGAATGGATCTGAGGAAGTAGGAGAGAAAAAACATGTGGCCCCTTGGCCTGTCTTTAGCTTTGCCACTTTTAGAAGACATCCAACTAGAAAGAATTAAAGGAAAAACTGTATTCTCTATGAAAAATAACAATGCAAGTGTAAATGTAAGTGAAATAAATAACCCCTATTTATAAATAATGGGTAGAGCCTCCCTTGTGGCGCAGGATTTCAAGTCGCAATGCTATTAAGTTATCGCCAGCCACTGCAATATGAGGTTGATCCCCAGTGAGGGAGCTAACCCACCTGGCACAACAGACCTCTCCTGTCTTGCCTGCTGCTCCCCTCAGCAGTGTATTTCAGTAGATCTGCCTGTTCTGCTCCCCACTCGGTTTCTGGTGAATTCTTCCACACACACCCCCATATCTCTGGCCTGTACCCCAGTTCTTGTATGCATAAATAAATAAAAATAAATCTTTAAAAATAAATAAATAATGGGTAAAAGACTGAGATGTAGCCTCAGTATTGGGAGGTCCTGGGCTGGCGGGGATTTGTGGGAACCAGAGCACACAGACCGCATCTAAAAGGGGCCGTCTTCTCAGCACTAGCTGATGGCTGCCATCACAGAATGTGGAGCCAATGTTAACATGTCTCCTGTTTTACAAGAGACACTAGAACTCTAAATTTTTAATGTGAAATCTCCCAATTCTAAAATTTGGGTTCAATTATTTTTCTAAGAAAACACAAGAAAGGCCAAACTAAGCCCACCTGGAGGCCAAAATCAGCTCATGGGCTGGCAATGTGCAACCTAGATAATGGGGTACATATAGTTCTCCTTCCCCCTTTTTGCCTCCCTCTCTTTCTGCTTTCCCTCTCTTTCTCTACATCTTTCTCTCCTGACCACTCTGGCCTTTATTTCTATACTAAGTTCAAGTGGCAGAAAAGTCAGAATGGGAGCCTCCCTGGTGGCACAACGGGTTAAGCGCAGCGCTGTGGAGCTGTCGCAGCTGCCAGTCAGCTGTGGCTCTAGTTCCATGCCCGGCAGGGGAGATTCCCAAATCGCGCAGCAGACCTCTCCTGCCTCGCCTGCTTCTCCCCTCAGCAGTGTATTTCGGTCAATCTGCCTGTTCTGCTCCCCACTCTGTCTCTGGTGAACCCTCTCACCCCCCACACCTCTGGCCTGCACCCCAGCTTGTATGCATAACTAAATAAATAAATCTTTTTTAAAAGTCAATAAAATCCTTAAAAAAGAAAAAGAAAAGACAGAGTGAATTGAGGAAGTTATAGAGCACCGACGGGCGTGTTCTAGATGCCCCATTGTCCCCGCAGAGCCACAATCAGTGTCTGGGACAGAATGGGCCCTGAGGAAGCTCTTGATTAATGAACAAGCCTGCAACTGGGTCAGCAGTTCAGTTTCCATGTATGCCCTGGACTTACCTGAGGAACTCTCTCATTTTTCTCAACAGCCTTACGAAGTCGTTCTGGCCGCTCCATCATCAACGGGAACTGGGCAATTGACCGACCCGGAAAATACGAGGGTGGAGGGACCATGTTCACCTACAAACGTCCAAATGAGATTTCCAGCACTGCCGGAGAGTCCTTTTTGGCTGAAGGTCCTACAAATGAGATCTTGGATGTCTATGTGAGTTTTGATGTTTCTGGACTGTTGTCTGGAGTTTGTATCTTGTTGCTTCTAAGGACCATACTTAGAACAAATAAGCAGCAAATTATTGCCATTGCTCCATAAAACCATTTGAGTGGAGCCTTTTAAGTTTCTCTTAAATGCTTGACGTTCACCTCTAAATGTACCTAGCTCATAGAAACCTTAAACTCTACCAGATGCTTATTACCCTCAGAGTTTATTGACCCAGTAAAACCAATTTTACTTGTTGAACCAAATCAGAGACAAAACATGTCCTTTATTTCATGAACATTGGATCCCCTCCAGGCACTTTCCTCTTAATGCTAATTTGGCATGTTTTCTTTTTATGGCAAAAGAAAGCAAATGCCCAAAGCAAGACAAGACCATAGTTCTCAGCCCTCTACAGATTCTTTTAAAGCAAATGAAGAAAGGAGAATTCCAGAGTACTCCAGATGACACAATAAAACTTGCAGTAAGATACAGAGAATTACTAGAAGTTCTCTGCTTGGCAAAAGACGAAACTTTGATTTATTTTACAAGAAACTAAATTGTTAAATAGCCCAAGCACTTAAACTGGTCCTTACTTTTGAAAGAAACTATTAGAATCCTGTCTTCTTAAAAGATCGGGAAAAGCTGACAAGAAACAAAAGGACAGCATCACTCATTTTGGTAAAAAGAGTGAGCTCAACCTCAGATGTCCGTTCTTTTGCTGTCTCCAAAGCCAAGCTGATCTACATGACATTTGCTGTGTTGGAACTTTGTAAGTATTACTTTTCTAGCTATATGGTTACATGTCCATTTCTCTTGGGCCTAGTGGCTCATGGGCTAGAAACTATAAAGGAACCCTTGTTCAAGTTAATTTTGAATATTTTTTTAGGCTGTCCAGTCGGTTGTTGGACTGTGGATAAGTTTTCAAATGGCTTTGGAGTAAAAACCCAGGTTTTTAAAGGCCCACACTGGGTGATCCCAGATGGGGTGGCCAAAAATAATTTCATAACTGGGACAAAGTCTGCACTGGCAAAATGTTCACTCAGAAGCAGCACAGGAGGGCAGGGAGGGTTTCTGGGCTCAGATCGAATGTGAGGTTGTGTGAAGAGAGAAATGAAGGCATAAAAGGAGCACACAGGAACCCGAGGTCATGCCTCTGCTCCTTTAGGGTTCCCACATGGTTTCTGGGTATAAACAGCCCAGTGGTCCATCCTTTTGCCTGCCTTTTGTTGTCTGAATTACAGACATTTCACAAGTGCTGAGAAGGTAAGAGATGACAGCAGAAACAGGCAAAACAGACACTCTCATGGCCTGGACAGGACCACTGTGCCAGGGGAACTCAGGGACACTTGTAACTAAAAGGACCCAAAAGATCAGCTGTCATTCCAACCTCTTCCTGCATCTCCACATGAAGAAATCAAATGCTGTGAGGTGAGGGACCCTCTGTAGGTTACAGAGCTTACGGGACAGCCCCTTCTGAAACAGTGGAGACCAGACTATGAAAATGTCCCCCTGCCTGGCTCCTGTGTATACTGCAGATTCCTGCTCCGCTGCTCCCCCTTCAGTCCACCCACACACACCCTACCCCCGCTTCCCACTAGGAAAGGCAGAGATGGACACAAAGGGTATTTGTGCTTCAAAGTCAACAGGGAGGGATTGGTTTTGCTGAGTCTTGCTGATTTATTTTGTGTCTTTGCAGCACACAATGTTTCACTGCTGACTGCCGAGGTCCTCTGCAGCTCCCTGCTTTACTCATTGGTTCCTGCAAGATTGTGGCCCAGGGAGACTCCCCTCTCTTAAACCTGTTTTCCTGAACCATCTCTTTGTGGTTCCCTAGCTTTCCCTGAATAAAAATGAATGAGGGAGATGACTGGGGCAGACCTTTCCTGAGCCGGGCTCACAGGTCAGAGGACTTTGAGGGAATCTGAAGGATCCTGGGCTGCCCCTGCTAGTGATCTGGCTGCTCTTTGACAACTCTCTCTTGCCACCTAGTGTTCAAGTGTGTTCCCCTGTGATGTAAACCTCTATTTTTCAACATCATGGAGCACTAAGCTACAGTATAGGATGACTGAGAGCCAACACAAAAGTTCTACTACCGTTGTTCCCATCATCCTGTTTAGAATTTATAAAATCTTGACCTTCCACCTACTTTTTTCTGACTTTCTCAAAGACTAAGTACTTTGTTCTTCAAAAGCAAATAACAAAATGCCATGTGAAAATGCTGCCATTTAATCTGTCACAAGTCTTCTAATATCATTGATGTGAGTCAACCCACTTATAGATAGTAACATTTATACCATGAGAACCAAATCCAGCAGGAAAGGGATGCGCAAGTATGCCGGCGCAGTGACACTGACCTCTGTGTTGTTGTCAGATGATACACCAGCAGCCCAACCCAGGAGTCCACTACGAGTACGTGATCATGGGGACCAACGCCATCAGCCCGCAAGTGCCACCTCACAGGAGACCGGGTAATTCCTTGTTTTCTGGCAAACCCTCTGGGTCATTTCCTTTTAAAGCCCCTGTCCCTGCTTGCGCACCTACCTTCTATCTCTCAGTCAACACAGAGAAAACACGTGGACACGTATGTCAGAGTCAGTGGACCTTGATAGCAGAGGAAGCTTCACCGTTTGTGTAAGCCTGTGCTAAGAGTATTTCATTCGTCTGATTAAAAAATGAAGTTCACAACTTGTGTCAGTTTTCACAGTTCAACGTTTTGTTGTTTTGTTTCATTTTGTTTTTCTTTACTGAGCTATCACTGGTTTATAACACTGTATATGACTTTGAGGAATAGGTTCACACCTCCTCAGATGTATGTCAACATACTGCCCCCACCATCCAAGAACCCATAGTCCTTTATGCTAAGCCATTGGGCTCCCTTCTCCCTTTGAACCCACCTTCTCCCTCCCTCCACCTCTAATAGCCTTGATCCAGTATTCATATTTCTAAAGTTTCTTTTAGTTTTGTTTTGTCATTTCCTTTGTTTTTCTTCTCTATAGTCCACATTAGTGGAATCACCCAGTATTTGTCTTTCTTCTCCTGCTGTATTTCACTTAGCATGATATCCTTCACTTCCATCCATCTTGTTGCAAATGGCAGGAGTTCATCTTTTTTAGAGCTGAGTAGTATTCCATCATGTATACCATATATGGCAGATCAACTGACACTGGTCAGTTGATAGGCGTTTGGTTGTTTCCGTAATTTGGTTATTGTAAATAGTGCTGCAATGAACATAAGAGTGCACATTTCCCTTAGAATTAGTGGTTTTGTATTCTTAGGGTAGATACCTAGGAGTAAAATTGCTGGATCACATGGCAGATCTAATTTTGATATTTTGAGGACCTGCTAGTCTTTTTTCCATAGGGGCTGGACCAGTCTACATTCAACCAGATATTTCAGGATAATCTCCATTTCAAAATCTTTATTTTAATCGCTTCCATAAAGTCCCTTTTGCCATGTTAGGTAATACTCACAGGTTCCAATGATCTGACACAGATGTCTTCAGAGGCCACTAGTCTATCTGCCACAGGCCTTTCTCTTGCTTCGCTTTTCTTCTGTTAATGATACTTTGACCTGTAAGAAAAGAATAATGAGTTCATAACTATCTATCTATCACAGTCTTTTACTTTTGCAGAGAATTCTTTACTAAAGAATGATGGAGTCCACCACCCAGAGACTGTCTTTTGCATCTTTTACATGGAAAGGTCTGCAGAAATACTAATGATAATGGCTCACTTGCAGACACTTTACATAGATTAACCCCTCCAGTTCTCACAAACAGTGATCAGAGGGAGCTACTATAATTAGACTCATTGAAGAATAAGGAAATGGTAGTCTAGAGAGATTGTTACTTGCCCAGGTCCCAGGGTAACCTGTGTTACTCTGGCCTATGTGACTAATCCCGATGCTTATTATACAACCTAGAAGGTACCTGGCCCAACACCTGTCCTAGGAAATGAGGGGACAGATGTGAGACCTGACCCATCTATTCTCCTATGGATTACAATTGTGATAACCAGTTTATGTGGTTGTCACTGATGGAGAAGCCACCTGACTACCTGGAGACACCAGCCTGCTGTGTGCCCGGCACGTGGAATACGTGTGTTCTCCAAACTCAACATCAGCACACTCAGCCCCAAAGCATTTTTAAACCATTTTCAGGAGCAATGCACAGTCTGAGAAACCAAATTCAGATAGCAAATTATTGGTATTTCTGAGGTCTGTTGCTGATTTGCAGGGGTAATTGGACAAACTATTTGAAATCACATAGAGTGAAGATTATTGATAATTAGCAAAATGGGTCTCAGCTGATGGGTAGTATGGGCTGCCTGGGACAGGGAAGGTCTAGAGGGGGCGGGTTGTAAAAAATGAGCACAGGACATTCTGGACCAGACTTCATCCTCTGCATCACGGAGTCAGAAGGCAGAACCTGAATCCAACTCTCTGCTACTTTCTTGCTGTGTGCATCCACAGGCAAATCAGTAACTTCTCTGAACACATCCCCAGTGGAAGGAAAAAACCTACACTCATAGATTTTGGGGGAGGAAGAGAAATTACATGTCCATTCTAGCACAGAGGCCAGAACATATGAGGTACTCAAAAGATTAAAAAATGTTTTTGTCTGATAACATCTGCACAGCCTGATATCAATATGCCTTTTCTTAATTCCATTGGTCTAACTTGCCTGTATTTTAAACCATGAAGCACTGTAATTAGCCAACTAAGTAAGAAAGCCCTGGCAAAAGAGTAGAGCAAGATCCAATAGTTTTAAATATGTTCTACACTAACTCTTAGAATTTGCCTCCTTATTTTATACTAAAGTAATAAATGCTTGAACAATATTCAATCAAAATAGAAATATATAAAGTAAAAAGTAACCTCCCTATAATTGCTAAAGGTTGGAAGCAGCCAAGGTGTTCTTCAGTAGGTGAAAGGGATAGCCAGGTAGTGGAACATTATTCAGCACTGAAAACTAATGGCTTGCCAGCCACAAAAAGACAAGGAGGAAACTTAAATGCAAGTCACTAAGTGAAAGAAGTCGATCTGAAAAGGCTACATACTGTGTAATTCCAACTATGTAATATTTGGGGGAAAGCAAAACAATGGAGACAATAAGTGCTGATCACTGAGGAAAGAAGGGCTAAATAGAGCACAAAAGATTTTTAGGGCAGTGAAACTACTCTGTATGGTAGTCTGATGATGGATACACATTACTGCACATTTTTCAAAACACATAGAATGGACAACACGAAAAGTGAATCTGAACAGACTGGACTACAGGGTGTTAATGGACTATGAACTTCGGGCTATGGACTTTTGATCATTGTGTGTTGATGCAGGCTCATCGATTACAACAAATGTACCACTCTGGTGGGGAACATTGATAGTGTGAGGTTGTGTACCTGGGGGCAGGCAAAATATGGTAAATCTGTACTTTCTACTCAATTCTGCTATGAACCTAAAACTGCTCTAAAAATATATGGTCTATTAAAAAAAAAAAAAAAAAAAAATATATATATATATATATATATATATATATATATATATATATATATATATCCTCTAATTTCAACACTTCTTCCTTCCCAGAGGGATCTCACGTAACAATTTGCTGGGACCCCACACAGCCCTTTTCTATGCATAGTCAAACATATTTGCAGCTAATCTGAATTTTTATCTATAGTCTGTGTGTTTACAAGGAACATTGCGTGTAATTCTTTTCCATACATCAACTTAAATTTAACCTCAACTTCAAACTTCTTTGAAATTGGTAGAAAATTCAATCTCAGGCCAGATAGTGGCTCCCCATACCCACCCCAGGGATGAGTAAAGATCCTTGCCTGGCATAAGGGACTGTGGTGCTCAGTAAATGTCTCTTGGCCTGCCTCTCCTGGCCTGAGAAACTCCTGTCAAAGAGTCCTCTCCATGTTCCCTCTTCCTTCCTCCCCCTTTCAGATGACTGGACCTTAACTCCAGCTTCCACTATACAAAGGAAGAGCTATTGACTCCCAGTTCCTTTCTGTTCTCTCTGACATGGCTCAGAGACAAGAAAATCTGAGGGCATGGCTGCTCTTTTTTTTTCTTCCTTATTCTATCTTTTTTTTTTAGTTCCTCATGTTTTTTAATTTTTTAATTTAATTTATATCCTTTATATTATTGTGTATCCCCGTAGGTTTCCCACCACCAATTCACCTCTGAACCATCACCATAGTCCCTTGTGCTCTTTTGTCCTCAATTTTGGTCTCTCTTCCTCCCCCTACCCTGTAGAATGTCTCTTATTTGTGGTTGCCTGCTAGTTTTTGCTTTTATTTATGTTTTGTGTGCTATTTTCTCCTTCTGATTTCTTGTTTGACTCTCTTGTATTCCTCCTATAAGTGATTCCATTCGATATTTTTCTTTTTCCTTCTGGCTTATTTCGCTGAGCATGATCCCTTCTAGTTCCATCCATGTTGCTGAGAATTGTGTTAGTTTATCATTTTGATTGCTAAATAGTATTCCATTGTATACATGCACCACATCTTCTTGATCAGTAATCAATTTTTGGGCATTTGGGTTGTTTCCGTGTTTTAGCTATTGTAAATAGTGCTGCAATAAACATAGGTGTGCATGTGACCTTTTGGATTACTGTTTTTGTGTCCTTTGGGTATATTCCTAGGAATGGAATTGCTGGGTCGTATGGAAGCTCCATTTTTAGTTGTTTGAGAAACCGCCATACAGCTTTCCATAATTTGCATTCCCATCAACAGTGTAGGAGCATTCTTTTTCGCCACATGCTCGCCAACATTTGTTGTTTTCTGTTTATTTAATGTGTGCCATTCTTGTTGGTGTAAGGTGGTATCTCATTATGGTTTTTATTTGCATTTCCCTGATTATGAGGGATATTGAACATTTTTTCATATGACTGTTTGCCATTTGCATTTCTTCTTTGGAGAAGTGTCTTTTAAGTTCTTCTGCCCATTTTTTTGACTATATTTTTGGCTTTGTTTTTGTTGAGTCATGTGAGTTCTTTGTAGATTTTTGTGATCAGACCCTTGTTGTGTGGAGTGCAAATATTTTCTCCCAGTCGGTGGGCTATCTATTTATTTTGGAAAATGTCTCTTTTGCTATACAGGAGCTTTTTAGTCTGATGTAATCCCAGCTGTTTATCTTTTCCTTCACTATCTTTGCTTTTGGGGATGTGTCTTTAAAAATGTTACTAAGATGTATATCATGTAGTGTTTTGCCTGTGTTTTCTTCTATATGTTTTACGGTTTTGGGTTTTATGTCCAAGTCTCTTATCCATTTTGAATTGGTTTTCGTGCATGGCGTGAGGTAGTAGTCTACTTTAATTTTTCTGCTTGTAGTCTTCCAGTTTTCCCAGCACCATTTGTTGAACAAACTGTCCTTGTTCCATTGCATATTCTTTGCACCTTTATCAAGGATTAGCTGTCCGTATACATGTGGGTTGATTTCTGAGTTTTCTATTCAATTCCATTGGTCTATGTGTCTATTTTTGTTCCAGCACTGGCATGGCTACTCTTTGGGACTGAGGGAGGAGAAGAAAGAGAAATAAAGATAAGGAATAAAACCCAGTATCTCCGAGTGTCCTGTCACACGTGTACACACGTGTGTCATGTGTGTACAAACTGAACTCTGATACGCTTTTCCCTGTGATCGAACAATATATCAAAATCAGCTCTCCATGTCAGAACATGCATTTGCTGTGTTCTTTTTTTTTCATATATAACAGTACAGTTGACCCTTTAACAATGAAGGGTCTCGGGTACCAACCCCTCATGCTGTCAAAAAGTCACATATAACTTTTGACTCCCCAAAAACTTAACTAATAGCCTGCTGTTGAACAAAAGTCTACCATCAACAAAGACAGCTGATGAACACATATTTTGTATGTTATATGTATTATATATTGTATTCTTAAACTAGAGAAAAGAAAATATTAAGAAAATCATAAGCTGATCATTATGAAGGTCTTCATCCTCATCATCTTCACATTGAGTAGTCTGAGGAGGAGGGGGGAGAGGGATTGAGAAAAATCCACATATAAGTGGACCATAGTGTTCAAAGGTCAACTGCATTCCATTCATATTTGTAGAATAATTTATTTTAACTGGTACCACTGGTGACCCTTTAAGTCTGTTGGTGTGCCAAGGAGAGAAATCAAATATTGTACAAAATGAACAACACTGTAAGAAATTTAAAAAGTTTAATCAATATAAAAATAAGTCTGTTGGTATGTTGCTATTTCAAATAATGCTTTAGTAGCCACACTTGTACATACACCTTTATATAAAAGAATGGAAATAATTGTACCGAAAATGCCCTAGGAACTACATCACTCAGTCAAAAAGGCTTTAAAATTTGGATAGAGATTTCCAAATTGCCCTCCAAAACTTTGCATCTATTTGCAGTTCAACCACTGTGTACAAGAGTGTATTTTCAGCCATGGGCTAAGGATTGAAGAGTTTCCAAAGTTCCCAATCTTTCTTGTCAGGTCAATAGGGTCGATAGTGTTTTCTTGTTTTTACTAGTTCTTTCTGTGTGAAGGTGAGTATCTTCTGTATGATTCTAGCTGTAGTTCTTTTTATGTGAATTGCCTCTCCATGACCATTGTCAGCTTTTCTTACCAGGATGTTCATCTCTCTTTTATTCATCTTTAATAATGTTTTGCTTGAATATTATGGAAATCAGTTTTGGCTTATTTTAAATATATGTGCTATGAGTTAGAAAAGATCTCATGCCACCCAATTTTCAATGGTCAAGTAATTTCCTCTTTAGGAGTGGGTGTCCAAGGTCTTACTTCTGTGTGTGCCCTCACCTCTCCCAGGGGAGCCAGTCAACGGCCAGCTGGTGACAGGAGGGAGGAGCCAGGAGGAGCGAGGAGAGGAGAGGAGCGAGGAGAAAGAAGATGTGCATGGAGGCACACCTGAAATATTCACCTCAGAATCAGCCCAAACCTTCCCAGTCAGGCCTCCAGATAGATTTTCTTCCCATCGACCAGATAACTTGGTGCCATCAGGACCACAGCCCCCTCGGCGAAGCCGGGATCACAACTGGAAGCAGCTGGGGACAACAGAATGTTCGACGACCTGTGGGAAAGGTGGGCTTGGGTGATCTGCATGGACTCCGCAGACCCTATGAGGGACGTGGGGGAGGACCTGAGGGGCACCTCCATGAGCCTGGCTGTGAGATGGCTCATTAGCATGACAGCGTGTGGGAGCGGGAGGAGGGTTCCCCAAGATCACCCTCTGGCTCAATGGTCCCAGGGTCAGAAATGCTGTTCTGCTCCTGGTTACAGTTTATCACGTGTCAAAGAGAAACCAGGTGCCATCTGCCTGATGTCCCCTCTCTCCTCCTGCCTCCCAGTAGAGCCACACAGGGATGCACTTAATAATGTGTGATATGCACATACTGATGTGTGATAGCAGAACCAAGTGTTGCCAACTCAAGAAGCTCATTAAAGTGGTTTATTGGGGTTCAATCAGGTAGGCTTGCAGCCTGCACATAACTGACATGAGCTACTCAGCATTTAGCAGCCAGACTTCAAACTGATCCATTTCTGCCCCTCTCTGCTTGGTCCCATGAATGTGTACACTTTGCAACTCTGTGCCTAGTGTCGTGTAAAGTGCACAGCAGGCACATAGTGTTTGCTGAGTGAGTAAATGATGTATGTGCTGTAATCAGCTACTAGAAGAAATGTAAGAGTGTTTTGACATCTTCATTGTATCCTGGATACCTAACTCTATCATTGCCTGAAATCATGATCAATCTGAGGCATAAAGAATATGGATTTATGTATTCAAAACTAAAGAATATTTTTTCTAGATTTCCATATTATTTAGTTTAATGTTCTAAGATAGTCTTTCTCCTTTGCAGTGTGGATACCCCACACACACACACACACACACACACACACACACACAAACACACACACACACACTCACTCTTATTACATTATGAGGTTAACATGATGTTGAGGGTTAACATCCTCAGTTTCCATTTTACTTAAACTGCACACACCAACAATGCATGTAGACACACATGCATGCACAGAGTAGCTGCAGCTGAGATCCCTGAGATGCTATGTCCACACACTTATTAATCCTGACAAACATAAGTGGCACTGGTTCTCGAGCCAAAAGGATACTGAGCATATACTTTAGAAATAGAACAGAAAATGAGGTTATCTGATTCCCCTACCTCTCTCTTCTCTTATAATTCTGGCCCTTTATCCGTCTTCCATGAGACAAATGGCAACAGCCCATGGACATCCTTCCTTTGCTCCCTCTAAGGCCTGCTCCCAGGCCATGTTGGCCTCAGACGTGCAGGGCAGGTGACTCACATGTGGTTAGCCCATGTCAGTGTGCTATGACCAAGAAATTCCTGCTGGTGCTGCCCAGCTCCTCTAAGTCTACCCACGTCCATTCCTCTTGCAACCTCAACACTTGTCCCCACACAAACCTCCCAAACTCTGCACTGGTCCTTCCTGGTAGGGCTAGACAGACATATTTCTATGCCTCTTGCATTAAAATTTCCCATTTCTTCACACTTTGGGATTCATGATGTCATTACAGGGAGGGGCCACTACTTTGTCCAGTCATTGCACAGACCCTCTGTCTAGCTGGTCATGTGTGGCTCAGTTGATTCCTCAAGTGCCTAGACTAGAATTATTAATCTTATCATCCTCCTGTGCTGTCCAGTTCTCCATAATGTCTTGCTGATCTCTACAATCTCCCCTGAATTCCCTGATTACCTCCTTCAATATCAACAAATTATCTTTGGTGCTGCTCCCTCCTCCAACGTGATGTTCTGCTTAGATCAACATGCCCAACATACAACCCAACCCAAGAGATTCCAGTTTTTTCCTTCTGTCTAAAACCCAGCCAGCACCCAGTCTCACCACCCTATGCTGGCCTATTAGCAATTAGAGGAAATGTGTGTCATGCTTGGACAATGAAAAGGTGGCCAGGGACCATTTAAACGACCATCTCCCTTTCTGCAGAAAGGAAATTGATTTCAAGAAAGAAATCATTCCAGCACTGAATCAAGAATTGCAGATTTGGTATACTATCATCAGAGAGAGAGAGAGAGTTATAATTTCATTATTTCCTTGGCTAAACACTGGAGCTGGACCATGGGCAGGGTGGGTAAAGGCAGGCAGTGGCTTTGCACAAACAACCCCAAGCAGAACCCATCTTCCCAAGGCACAGAACATTCCTATGCTAACCCATATCCTTTTAACTAAAGAAATTAAATCTTCCTTCATTTGAGTGCCAAGTGGTTGGAGTAGTGACTTTTGCTTTCCAGTCCACAAACTTGTATGTAGGAAAGTTAAACCCACATGGTCTAAAGGGAGAGAGATTGGCTAAATTATAAGATATTTTTACTTAATCCCTTCATGGTTGGGTCCCTAATAGCTGTGAACTGAATTTCATCCATCTTTATAACTAGGTGCAAAGTGTTTAATGTTTGCTGAATTTAGTTTAAAGGCTCTTCTTCATGGGAACAGATCTGTCGCTGGACAAAATTTAATTCCAGAGAAGTTTTTGCTCCCACTCTGTACCGTTTTTTTACTCAGCTAATAATTATGTTTAATTGAAATGTTATTTTAAATAATGGTCTTAATTTATAGCTGACATTGTCCATCTTGACTGCCAGCATAGTTTAAACAAATGATCATTTCAGATTCAAAGCTGTTTTACAAATTGTCAAATTTCTTGTAAAAACTACCCTCTGGCTCAGTGTGTCACACGAAATCAGCTTAAAGATGCACGGAAACACTTCGTGGCTGATAAAATATTGAGGCAATTACATTAGAAGTTTTTCCTCCAAAGGGATCAGGGAAAAATAACAAAAAAAAAAAAACCCACAACAAGACAAAACAAAAATTAACAGGCAACTATAAATCGGAAACATTCTGCAGGGGAGGGGGAGGCAGTGGGACCAAAACAAGGGCAGGAGGAGCACAAGGGACTGTGGTCATAGTGCATGGGTGAATTGGTGGTGCAAATTCTAGGCGGACTATACCTGGGAAAAGAGAGCAAACATTGTACAAAAATGAACAATGATTTATAAATATAAAAACAAAAAATTAAAGTGACAATACATTATTTAAATATATAACAATTATTAACCCATTTGTAAATTTTTAAAAAAGAAGTTATTCCTTCAGTTACAATTAAAATTGTAGCAACTTGGAGGTTCAGAAATGGTAACTGCCTGGCCAGTTGTCAGTAGAGCTAAGGCAGCAGACTTGTAGAATGAATGATAGTGTTCTACCCTGTAGGATTGTAGGGCGATCTCAACTGTCCAGCTGGTGGAGGGGGCAAGGGTGTAAGTCTCTATGTGGGAAGGAGCATCTTCCCCTTCAGACAGATGGACTGCAGAAGTCCAGGAGTTGTATTTTTCACTTTATAAACATCCACGAGTAATACTTCAGTGCAGCCACCAGAAGGTAGCAGAGAGAAAAAGGCAGGATTAACTGCTTTTTTCCTTTTAATTGATGGCTTAGAAAAGAAACTATGGTGATCGTTCAAAGGTGATTTGATGGTGGGAATTTTACAAGGATTACACCCAAGGGGAGAAATCAAGCATTCTATGAAAATGAGCAACGATGTAAAATAGATAAATAAAAGAAAAAAGAAATCGCACTCAGCAAATTCTGACATCTTTTCCAAAACAGATATTTATTACGCCAATGAAACTAGGATGTATATTTAAAACAAATGAATAAACAAAAACTGAAGCAGTGATTTTGATTTTTGTAACAAAGTAATAAAAACCAGTATTCACTTGGCACACTTCTGTAGAGCACCTGCTACCTGTTAGATTCTGGGCTACAGGGCTTGACAAAAACTAGTCCTGTCCCTGAGAAACTTGCTGCTTCATAGGAAGCAAGCATTTCTAAAATAACTAAAATACCACATTCTTAGAGGAGTGTGTAAGATGCTTTACAAAGGGCGAAGTTGGCTGTCCTTCTAGCCTTTCTTGAATCTTCTTACTAGTTTGCTCAACCTCACTATCTCTTAAGACACCTGGAGCCTGCAGGTCAGCTTGTCATCCAGTCCAGTGTAGCATCCTGGGCACGTGGGCACACACCTACCCAGACTCAGCTCTTCCTCAAAGATGTAGCTTAACCCCCCCCCCCCGGGCCCTTTCTGTTTCATGTCTCCAGAAAACCTTTAAGAAGCTATTTTTTGTGTGCATTTTATAATACTCCCCTGCTCACATTATCTCTTGTTATCTTGAGCTGCTATGAAAATTGTTCTTATCTGCCTTTGAACACACACAAACAGTATCCACAAACTGATTTAAGTTCTTGGAGGACAGGAACTATTCCCAATCTCCTTGGCACCCCACTGTGCCAGAGCCCTTGTGTGGGAGGTGTGTGTACACACACCATGAAGGATTGTGTGAATTGTTCTGTTTCTGGGATCTTTCTTTGTCAGCACGAGCAGCTAGTCCGTCCCACTATAGTCCGCTGTCAGGTGGGTGAGCCTGCCCTTCACATTCTCCTTGTCCTTGCAGGATCACAGCACCCGATTTTTCGCTGTGTGCACAGAAACACTCATGAAGAGGTTCCCGAGAGCTACTGTGACTCCAGCATGAAGCCCACGCCCGAGGAGGAGGCCTGCAACATCTTCCCCTGCCCCGCCTTGTAAGCTGGCCCCTCCGTCTGGCTCCCCACTGGGTCTCTCCTATGGCTTGTGCACAGAACCTTAGTAGCAGACATAGTCTCATTTTTAAATCAGTCTAGGTCTGCTTTCAGAACAGGAGACTTGTCCTGTGCATAAAATGCACAGTCTGTGTGGCCAGCACCCTTGTCCCTCTGCATTGACACAGGAACCCATGCCTTAGGAGGTCTGCCCGCTCCCTGGAGAGCACCCGTTGGTAAATTTGGAACAATGTAGGACTTAGCCTAGTAAAGAAAACAAAGAGGGAAACAAGGAATCCTCATCTAGTGTACCAGTGCTGTCAGTGCCCACAGAGAGAAAAGTACACAAATACATCTCCCTGGAGGCACCAGGAAATATGTCCCCAGAGACACTGGGTGATAAATAGGAAACTTCCAGAAGGACAGGGGCAAATAGTCTTAAAAACTTTTAAATGTAACTGTCAAAACTATAAAAAGATAATTTTCATCCAAATACGTAACGAGCATGTGCTGATGTCTTATTTAACTCAAGACAGAGGGTGGCAGAGAAAGGTGTGAAACTGATACACAAATAGTTGATGAAAGATAAAGAATACTGGAATAAAATTACAAAGTGAGTTCCAAAGTGGGTTAATTCTACAAGGTAATAAAACAAACCATTAGGGTGTAGGGTGTGTGTGTGTGTGTGTACATGCACACTTGTGTGACTAGATAAAAACCATTCGGAACTTCTCGGTTTTCTATAGTTTCACAGAATCTGATCTTTCATCGATGGTAAATGGCACGTGAAACGAAGTTACCTTCTTTCTCAGTCTGCGGGCCCTTGGGCACACTCTGGGACGAGGGGCCAGCCGTTACCATTGTGTTAGTTCTGTGGAGGCTGATTCTGGCTCATGTTCCTTTCCTGTGGACTGAAGTGCTCTGTCCTTCTCACTCTCTCCTTCCTGTGCCAGCTGGGACATCGGGGAGTGGTCTGAGTGCAGCAAAACCTGTGGCCTGGGCATGCAGCATCGCCAGGTGCTATGCCGCCAGGTGTATGCCAACCGCAGCCTGACGGTGCAGCCGCACCGCTGCCAGCACCTGGAGAAGCCCGAGACCACCAGCACCTGCCAGCTCAAGATCTGCAGCGAATGGCAGATCCGGACTGACTGGACCTCGGTACGCAGGGCAGGACAGGCTGCTTGGCACCTCCCACCACCAAACCCTGCCAACGGGGAAACCAAGCTCTCCAGGGATGGAATTCATCCTGGGGGTTCTGGACAGCTGTTTTGCAAACCATGGGGTGTTCCAGGCATTAGGTGGTGTGAGCCACCATGGCCGAGTTTGAGGGTGAGCCCGGGGCAGTGGTGTGCGCAATGGTCTCACCTTCCTCATGTCTCGTGTGTGGTGAGGACCGGGCACTGCTGGCAGAGCCCACACATCCCCATCTTGCCCTCCCATTTTATAGATGGCAGAACCGAGGCCCAGAGGAACAAAGTAGGCAGGACAGCCAAGGAAGTCTTCAAGGAAATGGTGGGGAAGTTCTCAGGGTTGGGAACCTCTCCAGGTAGCATTGCACTACAGGGAACCCTGCACACGGGTGGGGGTGTTCTCACCCGTGGCAGGGAGCAAGGGTGAGGGCACAGAACTGGGGAGTCGCTGGACTACAGGCGTTCCTGATGTACGTTCTCTGTTCCAGTGCTCAGTGCCCTGTGGAGTGGGACAGAGGACCCGAGACGTGAAGTGTGTGAGCAACCTCGGGGATGTGGTTGATGACGATGAGTGCAACATGAAGCTGCGGCCGAATGACATTGAGAACTGCGACATGGGACCCTGTGCCAAGAGCTGGTTCCTCACCGAGTGGAGTGAAAGGGTGAGGTGATGGTGCCAGTCAGGGTTTTCTGGAGCCAGGACCGAGGTGTGCTGGCCTGTGGGGCAGGAACTGTACACCATGAAGGGCCCCAAACCAAAACCACACACAGATAGATGAGTCACTAGTTAAAAAGCTCACGGGCACCTGCTGAATTTGGGGGAAAGGCCCAGAGAGGAGCTACTATAGGTTTTCTGTCTTCATATGAAGACTGAGGACACCCAAAAGTAAGAAGTGGGTGTGAAAGAATTGAGTTAATTCTCCTTAGCACTGCGCATGAACACTGAATAATGAATACTAAGTTCAGACTAACGAGATCCCAGGTTTGCTGAGCGCGGGCATCTGTAATGGGTACTCAGCAAATGGCAGGCCCCTTCTCTGTTTCTCACTAACCCAAAGCATTTCACTTACTCTCCCCTCCCCAGCAGCCTGGCCACTCTTCGGTCCATGGGGTCAGTTGTCAAAGATGGACTTAAAGGCGTTATAGTTCATAATTATCCCACCAGCTACCTGTATGCGAGGGAAGCCAATAGAGTTAGCTCATCTAAGACAAGAGAAGGACTCCGGAGTTGCATAGTGGGGAGGCACAACAAAATTAATGTACTTAATGCCACTGAATTATACACCTAAAATGATTAAAGTGGTGAATTTTACATTATGTATAGTTTACCATAATTTTTTAAAAGAACATTTAAGGGGAAAATATTAGGCAAAAAAAAATTTTTTTAAAGATTTATTTATTTATACATACAGCTGGGGTACAGGCCAGAGGTGTGGAGTGGCGAGAGGATTCACCAGAGACAGAGTGGGGAACAGAATAGGCAGATCAGAAATGCACTGCTGAGGGGAGCAGCGGGCGAGGCAGGAGAGGTCTGCTGTGTCATGTGGGATTCTCCCCGGCTGGGCATCGAGCTCGCATCACCGCTGCCGACAGCTCCACAGCGCAGCGCCCAACTGCTGCGCCACCAGGGAAGCCCAATATTAGGCAAAATTTAAGATCATACCTGAAGCCGGGGGAAGGGAAGGAGATGAGCTTTGCCTTCCTTTTCTTGTGTAAACTGATGACCAGCTCGCAGCAGAAAAAAGGTGACTGGGCAGCTGGTCTGGTCTTCATAGCAAGTTTCAGGTTTCTGGATTCTCTCGAAGGTCCTGGAAACTTAACTAGAATATAGACATCATTGCCTCCCTCCCTTTTAATAGCCACCTCTGCATCATTTCCCTTGTCAGAATTCCTTATGGTGTTTCCAAATTATAATGTGCCTGCAGATCACCTGGGAACCTGGTGACAGTGCAGGACCTGAGTCAGTGCTGGGGGAAGAAGGGGAGGAGGATAGGGAGAGTCTGCATTTCTAGCAGGCTCCCTCCCAGTAGCAGCACCGGGGCCTCTGTTCCAAAGATACAGGAGACCAGCTAAGTTCATAGACTTGTAGGAGCTATTACTGAGCTGGTGAACTGTCCTCACCCAGCAGCCTGTGAACAACAGTGCAACATCTTGGGTTCAGAAGAGCAAACTCTCAGGCATCAGCAGATTTGCACCCATACCTTTTTGATGGTTGAGTCTGATTGGTCAGCATCCCTATGACTGGTCAGTGCCCACCAGGAATGATTGTCAGGTTCTCTGGACATCACCCCTGCAAGACCCCTTCCAGGGGTCTCCATTCCCCCCACTTTCTAAGACGGCTCTTGATTCCATCCCTCCCCACACCAGAATAATCCATGCCTGTGGGATGTTAAGGGATGGAAGAAAAATAGAACCACAGACACAGCTTTTGCCCTATCCTCAGAGGTCTCCTGGAGATGCTCTCTAACGCCGTCTCCCCTTCATGCCATCATACAGTCAAACCCTCATAAGTTGGGAATTCTCTATAGTGATTTATCTGTGATGCTCAACACCTCATGGCATCAGCCCTGCCCCTCAGCCCGAGTCTGTCCCCAGATAGGAAGCCCTTGGCACAGACACTGAACTCAGAGTAATCACATCTGTGCCCCAGTCCCAGGAATGGACAGTCATGGCACCACATTAGCTATCAGGAAGAAGCCAGCTAAAGGGAGGCTAAGGGAAAGTGAGTGCCGACATAAAGTTGAGTCCAGACTTCTGCCCCTAATGCTGAGTCCAGCAGAGCTCACCCATTTCTGTCTATGTGACCCTCTCCAAGTCTCCACACATGCATGAGCGCCATCGTCCCTGGCTGAGGCCTAATAGCTTTGTCACAAGATCGCCATTGGACAATTACATGTATTTCTTGTACGGTCCTTGGTGTCAGGAGTTTTCCTCCTCCATTAAACCAAAGAATCAAAGTGTCCCTTGCTAACTCCCACTGTGTCCTGAAGAAAATTCCAGTGTTCTTTTCTTCTTACATGGTAGCCCCGCAGATCACTTCTCCAGGCTAAAACTTCCAGGCCACTTCCACTAATTCTTTCATGTTTCTGGACTTTTCCCCATCCCAAAACTCATTTATGTTCACAGGAAAGTCAACAAATTTAGTGTATAAGCAAATGAATGGAAAGAATGATGCTTTTTTTATATTGGAAAGATTCTTATTAAATAATGCTCTTTTTTATTCTTGTTGTAAAGCAACATGCTATTACAAAAAAAATATGAAAAAAACAAGTTTGTCTATAAGCTTTCACTGAAAGATAGCAGTTTAAAATTTTTAAGCTATAATACCAAACTTTTTTTCTACTATTACATGCACACTTTAAATACATAGTTTTTGTGTGTGTGCTAAGATATATTCTAAGGCTAAAACTAATAACTGGTCAACAAATTTTTACAGAAGTCATGTTACTGAAATAAAATTAGTCATTTCCTATCAATCTGTATGTGCTTACACGAATATGACAGTCAAATTCTAATTTTGGCTCTAGTTTTTTTTGTAATCTGTAATAAATTGATGTTTACATCACGAAATGCGTGCCAATAGTAATAGGCCTATGGTTAATAACTGTAAAAAATCAAGTCATAGACTACCTCTTAGATTTTGTCACTTGTCTTTTGTACAGCTATTCAGGAGCATCTCTTGGGAGTGTCCAGCAGTAGTCAGTCAGCATTGTAGTGGACCATTTTCCCTCATATCTTTGTTCCATTGATGCGGTATCTTGATGAAAACATTCACCATGTTCACCACTAACCATACCACAGTTTTCAGGGAAGAAATCCAGATGGGAATGGAGGAAGTGGATCTTTAGAGACATATTGCAGCCAAGTTTCTGATACTGCATCAGCATGTCTTCTACTAGTTCCTTGTAGTTTTGTGCCCTAACATTCCCAAGAAAGTTTGTAGATACTAGGCGAAAAGCATCCCATGCTTTTTTCACTTCACTCTATAACAAATTGTTGAACTGGTCATCTTTGAAGAACTCTCGAATCTGAGGACCCACTAAAACTCCCTCTTTAATCTTTGCTTCACTGAGTTGAGGAAATTTTTCATGCAGGTATCGGAAAGCTGGCGAGGTCCGGTCCATGGCTTTCACGAAATTCTTCATCAAACCTAATTTGATGTGAAGGGGTGGTAGCAGGATCTTGTGAGCCTTGACCAAGCTGGGTGCTAGATATTCTTCTCTCCAACTGCTACATTTTGTCTGTGAGACCATTCCTTCCACAAGTAGTGCAATTCACTTGCTCGGCTATCCCACTCAGATAAGAAACACATGTGTTTTGTATATCCCTGCTGCAGTCCCATTAAAAGGGCAACTAGTTTCAAATCACCACAGATGTGCCAGCTGTACTTGTTATATTCAATGGAATTCAGTAGCTGCTTTAAGTTATCATATGTCTCTTTCATGTGGACAGCATGCGCTACAGAATAGATGGAAGATGGTTCACATTGTGCAAAAGCACAGCCTTAAGACTCAGTTTCGAAGAGTCTAGAAATAGTCTCCATTCTTGTGGGTTATGAGTGATTTCTAAGGCATTCATGAGGACCTCAGTATCAGAACAGAATACCAGAGTACTTTCCTTTCTGAAGAAAGGCTCCAACTGCTGATGGTTCTTTCGATAGAAAGTAATTGTGACATCTTCTTCTAGACGATTCCATTGTTGGAGTCTTGATCCTAGCAATTCTGCCTTGTTCTTGGAGAAGTCCAAATCACGAACCAGGTCATTTAGTTCTTCCTGTGTTAGTCTGTGTGGGGTTGATGATGCACCACAGTGAAAATCTGGATCACTGCATGCTGATGGAACAAGAGAAGAACAGGTTGGCTCACCCTTGTCCTCATCAGATGAATCAAGAGAATATTCTGCTGGAAGTTCTGGAATAGGAAGTCCCTCACCATGTGGAACTGGTCTCAATGCAGACGGAATGTTTGGGTAGACTATTCTCGACTTCTTTTGCTTCGTTCTTCCACCAGAAAGAGGAGGAACTAAGCAGAAGTAACAGTCTTTTATGTGGTTGCTTGTCTCTCTCCACACCATGGGGACTGCATACGGCACTGATGGTCTTTTGCCATTTAACCACTGTTAAAGCTGTGTTGTACCTGTAGCACGCATATACGTGGGGCCCAAGGCTTGTCTTGGTCACCAACCTTGCACCCGAAGTCAAGATGATAAGCTTTCATCACTTGAGAAGTGATACTTTTCTTCTGGTTGGCAAATGTCACTTCCCCACAAATAGAGCAGAAATTGTCCATGCTATTAACGCACTTCGAGGCATTACTGTTCTGTATTGCGTCTAAATGGATAAAATAATAACAGTTCTATGGCACAGTAGCTTCAACAAAGTCTGAAATATTTTCAATGCTCAACCTTTCCAATAGGGCTTTATATAGTGCCCTGCTGATGTCAGCTTACTTTAGCAGCCACCTGGTAGTAGTATTGCATTACATCAGAAAATGATGCAAACAACTCTGGATGACATGTGCATGATGGTATTATGCAGTGCAATGCAATATTACATCATTCTAGGCTGATTTAGGATATTGTTGCAGTCCTACTGGATAAATTCACATGGTGAAACATATAAAATGAATTATATGAAATATCTTCAAAATGAGAGCTAATAAAATTTTTCAGGGTTATATTCATGTTCAGCACACCAAGATACTACAGATTAGGGCCTTTTTAAGTCAGTTACCATCTCAATGTTGACCAGTATAATAGATGTAAAATTTGGTAACCTTGTTTTTTCACTTACATATGAGAAACATTTCATTGGTATTTTAAAATTTTAATTAGAATAAGCTATTATATGATCACTACCATTGAACCATATATTTCCTTCCATATTAATTTAAATATTTCAGTTAATATTCCTATGCATAAATCATATCTTTTCTTGAATGCCTGAAATAATGTCCATGAAGTGGAATTACTTGACAAAATGGTTTGACCTCTTTCAGAACCCTTGATACATTTTGGCAAATTTTTATCCAGAGCAATTATTTCAACTTCGAGTTTCCCAAGCAGCCTCAATAACACCTGATTTCCAAGGATGTTTCTCCAAAAGAAGACATAAGTAAAGATATTGAGTCTTATAAATCATAAATGATGCCTAAAACTAAAGTTCAGCAATAATCTTTTCAGATAAGAGCCTAAAAGTACCTCAGGGGCCAGTTGGGCCTGTTAGCATCTAACAATTGAAGGACTAAGCAAGGACTAAGTGTCCTCAACAAGGGTCACTTAGGAATTTCATTCTTACTGCATTTTGTCAGCCCAGAAGTTCAGTTAGGAGGCAGGCCCTTTTCTGACCTCTGAAGTGGATTTGGTTCTTGGGGGACACCCTTCAAGGACAGTGGGTACCTCTTTCAAGTTGTGCTTTTCGCCGCAGTTGGTGTGAGAAGGTGGTGCACCTGAACAGGACCCATCCTGGTGAGGTTTTCTGTCCATAGGAAAGTCCTGAACATTCTTCTGAATTAAGCGCATGGGGACATGGGGAAAGCCAGATGTGTGTACATTAAGTGGTTTGAAAAGCAGAAAATTAAGTTAGCTTGTCAATGGAAATAGTCTTAGAGGACTTGAAACGCAAAAAAAAAAAAAACTTAGATTTTATTTACCTTGTGTGATTGAGAGGAATTTAAATATCTTGAGTTTTAAAGTGAAGAAAGAGACTTGATAATATTGTACATGGCTGAAACAACAACCAAACCCTTTATCTTAGAACATTCCAATTATTGTAACAAAGGGCTTTGTAACCTAAGGGACTGATTCATTGTCTCAGATTTCTAATAATTATGCACATGCAGCTCAACTCATGTAAGGCGTTTGCTAGTCTATAAAGGAGATAAAAACTTTCCTTTATCATTTTAGTATCGGTAATGCATGCCATCAGATTAAGTTGACAAAATCCAGATTCAGAGGAGAAAAGCATACAAATTTTATTTGATGTTAATTTTTTCACATGGCTCAGGGGGCTTCATAGGAAAGAAGTGAAAATCCTAAAGAGGGCAGACTCAGGGACTTATATATCATTTTAACACAGGCAGATAAATGGTGAGAATTACGCAAAGGAAAAGATTTGGGATCTAAGGATAGTAAATGATAGGAAAGTGGCCAAGAGTTATATAGGCAAAACTAGTGGAATAAGGGTTATTTTAAAATTTATTTGTGCAGACTTATCTTGGCGTCAACTCCCTATCTCCAGTGGTAAATATATTCTCTTCCTGGTACTTGGAGGGCACCCTTCACGTGGGAAATATGTGCTCTGCTTTTGCACAGGAAAGGGGAAGCGGAGGGCAAAGAGCCCTTGCACCATCTGCTGTTTCTCAGTTGCCTGTAGCTCAAAATAATCAACATGCTGAAACCGCATATTTGGGGATGGCATGATCTAATGCCCTTCAAGCTCTCTGCTCCAGAGAGTTTCCTCCCTGAAGAGTCAAACCCACTCATCTGTGGTCATGTAAACGTTTGAATAATCATCCTGCATTGTGGTTTTAAAAGACTAGACACAAAAATGGAAAATTTGATAAGGAAACGGGTTGTGAATATCTTTTCTCTTTTTAAGAGAAGATCCTGCAGGATCCCTTAGAAAGTACTCTAAAGGGCCACTTTCAGGATAGAGAGGTACTGGTGAGAGAGGAGAAATGAGTGAGGGAGGGCCCAAGTCTTAATACAGTTATTCAACTGATGTGCATGGATCCACCCATCAATAGGGGCTGGCCTGAAAAAGAATTAAAGATTATTTAGTAGTCCTTGCCCACACTAAGCCTGCTTCTATAAAGAAAACAGGACAGGACACATATGGCTATAATACAAGCGAAGATAGCAGAATATAGAGTGCATGAGAATTGTGAGACTGGAAAGAGGATATTGAATTAGGCAACCAAGGAAGTCTTCACAGAGGAGATGGCATTTGAACTAAGCCTATAGGATTTTTCAGAATCCTAGGGAAAGGAAAAAGCACTCCAGGCTGAAGGAATGATATGGGTAAGGCGTTGTGATCACTTTGTGTGATCAGGGCATAATAAGCCTGGCTCTGTCCAGCCTGAGATGTGTGGGGTAGGGTACTGGAGAACTAGTCTGGAAGAATAAATAGACAGCAGCCACATTACAGGAAATCATTAATGCCAGTTGAGTATGCCCATATGTGAATTCTATTGGAACAGGATAACATCAGAGGGATTCTCAGCATGGAGTTCCCAGCACCTGGAAGCCCAGTTGGTGAGACTGAGCAAGAAGCTATGAGCACAGTCCAGGGGACGAACATCAGTGATGTTTGGAGTCAAGGTCAGGAAGGGACAAGACTGATGAGAGGAATGTGGTTAAACTAGAATCTATGAGACCTGGTGGTCGACTAGAGTTTGACAGCAAGAAGGCGGAATAACAATCACTTTTTGAGTCCAGATGTAAAACCTGGAAACTCTAGAGGAGGAATGGAAATGGGGGTAAAGGTATTGTCTATTATTGTACTTGAGGTATCTGAGGGACTCTCAGATGAAGATTCCTGAAAATATAGGATGAGAAGCAAAATAAGGCAACATTCCAAAAATATTACAGAACAGGTGGAAATGCTCTATGAACTCTAGATTTGACTCAGAAATGTGTTTACTCTGCCCTGGGTGAAGACAGGATGGCTGTGGTAGAGAAATCGCTAGCGGCTATGGGACTTCGAGTTAACAGCCTGCTGGTGTGTCGGGGTCCCAGGTCAACCTCTACATTGTACCAGGCTGTCTCCCAATATTCTCACAGCTATAAACATCAGTGGCCAGAACCATTTCCCTTAATATTAGGCAGCAATGTTGAGGTGACTTACTTAATTCTCCTCCTTTTCTTGACTACCCCAGACTCAGCTGCTCTCAGGTAGACATGTGCCCATGTTTTCATGTCTCATTTTTCTGCTGCTGAATATTTTTTTGAAAGTAAAAGCCAGGGCAGATAGACTGACAACTTATGGTACAGGGTATTTGAAATGCAGGCTGTCCTAGAAAAATCTAAGATTAGGAGATTTGCCATAATGACATCCCATGGTGGAGTAGTCATGAATGAAAGTGTTCAGAGATTTCTAGGAGGAAGAGTTGGTAGGGAAAACAGATGTAGGGTTCTCCTTCAAATAATTTGAAAGTGGCTTCAGAACCTATGGGATCTCCCCTTCTAACATGCTTTCTGTCTCCAGTGCTCGGCAGAGTGTGGGGCTGGAGTACGGACTCGTTCGGTGGTGTGCATGACCAACCACATCAGCAGCCTGCCCCTGGAGGGCTGTGGAAACAACCGACCAGAGGACACCACCCCATGTGACAACGGGCCCTGCACGGGCAAGGTGGAGTGGTTTGCAGGGAGCTGGAGTCAGGTGAGTGGCCAGAATGGAGTGTGCCTGTTTGTCCCCATAAGAGGCAGCAGAGCAGAGGGGTTAGCAACCAGGACCTGGTATGTCCAGGGGTTCCAGGTTTGAATCCCAGTTGTATCACTGGCTACCCAAGACATTGGGGAACCTCCTATGCTCTTGCAGCCTCATTCAAGCATGACTACTTATTGTGCTCTTCTAAGCACTTGGGCTGTATCTATCAGCAAAACGGATATCCCTGCCTTCAGGGAGCTTATGTTCTGGCTTGGTTTCCTTGTCTATAAAATGCAGATAATGACAGCAACTTAGGACATTATTTTTAGAAGAAATGAAGCAATGTGCACAAAGTATGTAGAACAATTGTTGAGAGGCAATAAACATACAAAAATCATTGCTGCTGCTGCTGCTGCTGCTTCTATTAAAACCAGTTTTTGTACCTATTTGAGTGTGAGAATCAGAAATAGATATGATCCAACAATCCCACTTCTGGGGTATATATATAGGGGCTTATATTTATATAAATTATATAATTAATTATATTTATATTAGTGGAACATTATTCAACCTTAAAAAATGAAGGAAATCCTCCCACTCATGACAAAGTGCATGGGCATGGAAGGCATTATGCTAGGTGAAATAAGACAGATAGAGAAAACACAAATACTACATGGTTTCACTTATTTGGAATCTTAAAAATAAAATCAAACTCAGAGAGCAGAATGGTGATTGCCAGAACCCAGGGGAGAGGGGAGGAGAGGAGATAAGAGAGGTTGATAAAAAGATACAGTATTTCAGTTATCAAAGGAATAAGTACTGAGGATCAAATGTGTACCATGGGACTATAGTTCATAGCACTGTATTTTATAATTGAAATTTGCTAAAAGAGTAGGACTTCGGTGTTCACACACACACATAGTATGTAATGAGTTCATTAACTCAATTGTTAGAATTCTTTCATAATGTACACGTATATCGAATCTGCATGTGTACATCTTAAATATATTTTAAGTGCCTGTTATACCTGAACAAAGCTGGGGGGAGTGGGTATAGATGCAGAAATTTTAAAAGTTGAGGCTGTTCACTCTAAAGAACAGATAATACTGAGTACTTTGCTGTAGTAACTCATTTGATCAATTAATTTTTTCCTTACTGCTCCAAAATTGAACATGAACCTCCTGGGAAAATGTGGAAAAGATCATTCCCTCATATTGCCCTGCTAGGATTACCATCAATAGTTGAGTTCGTGCTCCACTTACTACACATTTGGCTCCCAGGACTGGCTGGTTCTCCAAGGACTTTTTTGGCTGATGATCATGATTTACGCATTATCAAGACCTCTGGCTCCATACAGAATTTTATTTCTTTTAAGTAGCTTTAAAAGCAGCCTTAAAAAAATGGACTGCCTTGTCCTTGAAAATTGATATAACCCCTTTGGAAAGAAATTTGGCAATAAAAGTCAAGAACCATAAAAATGTTCATTTGCCTTAACCCAGTCACCCCAGCCTGGAGATTCGTCTTAAGGAAATAAAGGGGGAAAAGGGCTTTCAACAGAGATGTTCATGACAGGGGGCAGCTAGGGCTATCACAGCATATCATAACTCATTATGACATTATGTGACAACTACAGTAGTGATCAGGGAGATGTGGGAAGTTCATATGATAGAATGGCAAGTGGCGAGCAGAATGTGAAAATATATGAACCCTGTGATCTCAGCCACTTCAAAGTGCAGGGTTTTTATATAAACAACATGGGGGAAATGTTTTCTTCTCAAATTTCCTTTAATGTTTTTATAATACTAACTGTAAAATATAGAAAATTTTTAAAAATGGAGAAGTGCTTCCAGTGCTGGTGGGCAGCAGTTAACCAGGCATGATAACTGATCCCAGCCCTACTTCTCTGCTTCTCTGCTTCTCTGACTTGGGGCAAGTAATTTATCCTCTCTAAGCCTGTTTCCTATGAAATATGGAGATAATAATACCAACTTGCTAGGGTTGCTTTTGGGTTCATAAGATGCTATCATAAAGGGGTTACCCATTGCTTCAAATCCTGAAAGGGCTTAAATAATAGTTCATTTTTCTCATTATTTTCTATCTCATTGTTGGTAATAAAACACATAGGACCTAAACCTCAAATATAATTCAAAAGTGGCCTCTATATGGAGCGCCCATTATTATCCTGTTGTCCAGAAGGTTGAGGGCATGATCAAAGGTGGACACGGTTTTTTTGTTTGTTTGTTTGTTTTGTTTTGTTTTAAAGAGTTATTTATTTATACATACAAGCTGGGGTACAGGCCAGAGGCGTGGGGCGGCGAGAGGGTTCACCAGAGACAGAGTGGGGAGCAGAATAGGCAGATCAGAAATACACTGCTGAGGGGAGCAGCGGGTGAGGCAGGAGAGGTCTGCCGCACCATGTGGGACTCTCCCCGGCTGGGCGTCGAACTTGCATCGCGCACTGCCGACAGCTCCACAGCGCTGCGCCACCAGGGAGGCCCTATACTGCCTTCTGACTGACTTATAAATCCCAAGTCAAAACCATGTCCAGGGGGCTCCCTGGTGGCGCAGCGGTTGAGCGCTGCGCTGTGGAGCTGTCGGCAGCTCGCGATGCGGATTCGATGCCCAGCTGGGGAGAATCCCACATGGTGGGGCAGACCTCTCCTGCCTCGCCTGCTGCTCTCCTCAGCAGTGTGTTTCTGATCTGCCTGTTCTGCTCCCTGCTCTGTCTCTGGAGAACCCTTTCGCAGCCCCGCACCTCTGGCCTATACCCCAGCTTGTATAAATAAATAAATCTTTAAAAAAAAAAAAAAAGAAGGCTGTATGAATGTGGCACCTCACCACTCTGAGAATTTTACATTATCCTCCCCCTGCAAAATGAAATAGAGCATGCCTATTTATTGAAAGGTAAGTCTTACATATTAACTGACATCAGAGTCTTAAAATAAAGATTCCATCCAGCTATAGAGTTTAAGTAAATGTTGACGTCTCAAATACCCCCAGCAGCCTGGGATTAGGACAGAGAGACATGTGACCCAGTCTGAGCTAACCAGAGTCCTTACTGGGATTTCTAATGTGGATATGAGGGAAGGTGCTCCTGGGAAGTTGTGAGCGCAGGTCCTAGCAGTGAGCATGTTGAGGTTTGTGGAGAAAGCCAGCATGGGAGAATGAGACCTGTCAGACTTAGGGAGTCTTTAACTCTGGAGGCAAAGTAGCCCAACTTTTATTCATACAGTATTCTGCCAAGTTTATTATTCATGCCTAAATATTTTCCTTCCTCCTATCGATTCTGGGTTCACTTCACCCTGAACTTGTCTTCGTTCTGGAGACTCTTTTACAGCCTCTAGTGACCCGGAGCTGCCCTCCTGCCTGCCCTGCATCAGTGTCACATTATCCTCACTGACACCAAGCAGACATCACCAGTCTCATCTGGTCTTGGGCCCTCCAAGTACAAGTGCAGCAATCCTTTGGTTGTGGAAACACACATAACTGCTGTCACTTCTCAGGAGAAACTCATCCCATTTAATACCATTTTCTGTCTTCACTGCTTTCCCCATGAATTATATTTTATCTGATATTTGCATTATTCTGTCTGATTCCTCACTGTGGATTTCCACCTTTCGTGTCTTTGCCAACTTTATATGTGTTTTTTAAGATTGCTTTTGTATGCAAGCTTATTTTTGCCTTTCTTCCTCCCACTGCCCCCATTTGCAAGTCTCTGTTTTTTAGAGTTAAATTTTGACCATTCACATTTATGATAATCATATATTTGGGCTTTCTCCTGCCATCTTATTTTGGGTTTCATCATATTTAGTTTTCTACTACCATGTTTTCTTGTTTTTCTCCCCTTTCCTTTTTACATGTTTGTATTGGTCGGCTTTCCTTAATCCCATTTTCCCCTCTAACACTTGGGAAGTTATAAATCTTGTATTTATTCATCTAAGACTTTCACAGAGTTTTAAACTTTTATGGTTCTGTCAGTATCAACAGTAGTCATGTCCTCCCAGGGAAAAAAACAGTCCCCTTTTATTTACTTCCACTCTCTCAACCTACAGTACCTCCAAAAAGAGGCTGAGAACATCTGGGTTTAGTGCCATATTAATGTTAATTAATTTTATAGAAAATACAGATTTGGATTTTAAAATAGGTTTCTCTCCTCCAAAAGTCATCTTTAATTGAAATGTAATTCAAATACCATAAAATTCACCCTTTGAAAGCATGCTATTAGGTGGTCATTAGTATATTCAATGGAAACATCACCACTGTCTAATTCTAGAACACTGTCAACACCCCCCTGGTGGTACAAGGGAATAAGTCTCAGCACTATGAAAGCTATCAGCAGCAACTGCAGCACTAGTTCCATTCCCGGCCAGGGAGCTGACCCACATGGCACAGCAGACCTCTCGTATCTCGCCCGTTGCTCCCCTCAGCAGTGTACTTCAGTTGATCTGCCTATTCTGCTCCCCACTCTGTCTCTGGTGAATCCTCTCAGCCCCCCCACACCTCTGGCCTACACCCCAATTCTTGTATGCATAAATAAATAAATCATTAAAAAAAAACTCTGATTTATTATTAATAACTTATACTGGCATCTTTACCAACCTATGCTTTTGTACCCTGTGCATCTTTCCTGTAGTTGTTTTTTTTTTCCACTCATTGTAACCAGTAAGTCTTTGAGAGGAGATTTGTAAAAGGTACATTTTCTGAGCCCTTGACTATCTGAAAATATCTCACTTCCCTTTGACATCAGTGCCCCAGAAGATGCAGATGCCTTGGCTTCTTCCCGAGCACTGTCAAGTCTGTATCTTAACTGATCACTCCCTTGTTGTCCCCAGGGCTCCCTCCTTCTCAGCTACACCTCCATCACCATTCTCACCCAAAGCCCATGAGCTACTTTCTCCAGAGTCCTCCTCTATGTGCATCTTGGACTGTGGTTTTCTCTTTCTTTTTTTTTTAAGATTTATTTATTTATGCATACAAGTTGGGGTGTAAGCCAGAGGTATGGGGGTGGTGAGAGGATTCACCAAGAGACAAAGTGGGGAGCAGAACAGGCAGATTGACTGAAATACACTGCTGAGAGGAGCAGTGGTTGAAACAGGAGAGGTCTGCTGTGCCATGTGGGATTCTCCCTGGCTAGGGATCGAACTCGTGCTGCAGTGGCTCTGTATAGCTTCATAGTGCTGCGACTTAACCCACTGTGCCACCAGGGAGCCCAGTTTCCTCTTTCACTTGAATCTCCTCTATCTTCCACCATTCAAAGACTTCCCCATAAGTTCTGGTCCTCCAAGCTCATGTCCTTTCCTGTTAAGCATTGTCCCTTGTACACACATATACCCCCATGCACATCCACCTACTTGTTCCCAACGTAAGTATTCTGCCATTTCTGGGCATTTGGATTAGAAGAAGAATGAGATATACACCTTACATATTCAACTGCTTTACAAAGATAGCATAACATAATGTCAGGTTTTCAACAAGATTTGCCATCTGTGCACTCCGGAAACAAATTCACCCCAGTCTCTACCTGCTAAGAGACCATCAGGTAAACCAGAACGTTAGTTGGTTGTTTTACAGTGAGAGGTGTCAGAGTCTACTGAACAGAAACAACCAAATTAATTGTCTGGTGTGTTCCTGTGGGAGAGTCTGAGGGAAGCCGTTTCACTCCAGCATGGTAGACACCCTGACCCCAGCAGCCAACATCCTTGAGTTGTGCTGTCGCAAGACACCCACTCCATTTCAGAGGCAGAACTGTTAGGAAAGTTAGAGCCATGTGCAACTTCTCCAGAAGTGTTTTCCAGGGGCCCTAGGGCTCTTCCTTATTGAGTTGATGGCATAAAGCACCTGTAAACACCTCTCACTGGACAATACTTCTCATGCCCTCTGCATCACGTGATACCATCCTTCTCTCCTTCTTTTTCCAGTGTTCCATCGAGTGTGGGAGTGGGACCCAACAGAGGGAGGTGATTTGTGTTAGGAAGAATGAAGACAACTTTGAAGTACTGGACCCTTATGAATGTTCCTTCCTGGAGAGACCCGTCAGCCAGCAGTCCTGCTCCCTCAAGCCTTGTGGAGCCAAATGGTTTAATACAGAATGGAGCATGGTAAGTCACAGAACTCTTCAGAAAGTTGCATTAACATATCATTCTGCTTTCCTCCCACAGTCACATCTGGACCACCTATTGTGTGGTCCAGACCAGGCTCAGCCCTCAAGTAGATTCTCTACAGTGCTTCCCTTGACTTAGTCACCCCTGAATTCAGCCTGCTTGGGTGGTGGGAGGGAGGAGAGCCTGAGCCTGAGGCTGGGGTGATCTTGATCTTTATGGAGGCTGTAAGAAGTGACTTTTCATTTAGCAATGTAACTGAAAAGACAGAATTAAACAGAGAAGATGATAAATACAAAAATAGGGAATTAAGGAATGAAATGTGAAAGGATGGAAATAGTAATAAAAATTCTTTTATTTTTCAAGTAGAAGAGTTTATTTTGAATAAACTTTGTAACATAGGAAACCTCTCAAGCATAACTGCCAGAGACCATTTAATACACCTTGGGGTATAGCTGGGGGGTCCGTGGGGGGCGGGTTCACTCGCTTTTTGTCACTGATGATCATCAAGCCAAGGCTGTAAGTGAGCCCAGAGTAGAGCCCAAAGTCTAATTCAAAAGTGATAAAGGGAAACTTGCTTATAAAATATGTGACTACAAGCTGGGAATTCTGTTCCCCGACTGTCTGGTCCAGTGATAACATCTCTTGGGCATGTGGTGAACCACATCTCATAGGCAAATGGGATCGAGGTTTTGAGTTTGGAAGGTGTTTTCCTCAACTTCTGGGAAATGGAATTTGACTCTTTTGAGGTTGGCCAAGGTCCTTGAGATTGAAAGCACAGATCACTACTTTCCTTTGCCATTTGGTTTGGAGATTCTACAGAGGGTCAGATTCACCCAGCCAGGTCAAAGGTGACAGCTTCCTAAGCGACCTGGCCAGGGAAGCAAGCCAGATATTCCTCAGCAGGTCGGGGGAGAACAGATGGGGGTACATCCAAGCAACGAATACCAGTGGGCCAGAAAAATGAGTGAACTGTAGATACCTCTAATGATGTGGGTGAACTCCAAAAAGCATTTGCAAAATAGAAGACCCCAAAAGCCACATGTCGTATGATTCCATTACATAATATTCTGTGAAAGGTAAACTCTGGTGACAGGAACTACAGGAGTGGTCAGAGGATGGCTTGGGGCCAAATTCATGGCAAAGGGAAAGCACAAGGGGATGTGTCGTGTGTGGTGAAACTTTCATGTCTCATTGCCGTGCTCCATGAAATTGTCATAGCTCATTCACCTGTGTACTACAAAAGGGTGAATTTATGTAAATTTAAAAATACATTTGAAATAAGTAGTCGCTATAACAACAAAGACAGTGATAAAAGCTAGTCATCTTTGACTAGCCCTTGCTTTATAAATCTGAGTTTAAAACTAAGTATGTGTTTCAGACAAGTATAGGACAAAATAAAAATTTTTACACAATCCCTGAAAATGAAAGATGCAATGAACCTAAATATGTATCTAGCTAGTAGCATCAGCACTATTGTATGTGGCTTTAAAATACAGTCATTCAACTGTCCAGTCTTAATGACAAAAGGAACTACCAAAAAATGTTTACATTGTTTGCAAAAACCGTGTTTTTAGTGATAACAGTGTAGGGCTATATTGTGAGAGGTTTGGTGTGTACTGTCTGATAAAGTAAATAAGGATTTTATGGTTATTTGATAATATATATGATAGTATATATAATAATATGATAATTTAATTCTATTATCCCCAGAGGTTTGTTTTTTTTTAATAGGGTCCTCAACTTCAGAGAAAGAAGGTACAGACAAAAAATAGAAGAGATTTAAGTGGAAATCCTAATGTCCAGAACTTGAATTATGAACATAAATTTGAACTCACAAATTAATTTTTCTTTAAAAAAATTCTTTAAAAATATTCCTTCCTAGTTTTATCCACTGAAAGTGCTTGGAACCAATGACCAACCCAGTAGCAAAGAGCCCACCTATCAGCCAGAATGTGGTTTCAAAATACCACTCTCCACTAAAATGATCCAGGTATTCTAGAAAAATAGGTGAATCCAGGTCTGGGACCAGATGTGTATAAATTAGAGTAGGATATCTCTTTATACAAGGCATCAAGGAAATTCTCAAAAACAGTGGAGCTTATTTTGCAAATAATACCATATTAAAAAATCTGTGAGATTCGTGAGAAAAGTAGAAATTGAAATACTGGAGATATATATATATATATGTGAATATGATAAGGAACTAAACTATAGTTAATTTCTAGATATAATAATGGTATTGTAATTTTTTAAGTCTTTGTCTTTTGGAGCTACAACTGAAACATGTTAGAAATGATGTGATGTCTAGATTTACTTCAAAATAACTGGAGGTGTGGACATGGCTGGGGGTTGTAGATGGGATGAAATTGGCCATGAGGTGACGATTATTGGAGCTGGGTGTAGTGTTACGGCAACTTTCCTGAGAAATCAGGTGGCACTCAGAGAGGTGGAGATAGAGAGATTTAATTGTCACACGGGTGGGCCCAGTGAGATAACTCCCAAAAGCCTGAGCCCTGAATAACAGGTATGGTAAGATTTTATACAGTTTGTGTGAGGAAGCCTGTCACCCCATTTATCATAGATGTTATTGTTTGGGAAGGGGGTCAAGGTAGCCATAGCTACTACTGTGGACAAGCAGTACAACACAGGGCTTTCCCAGCAACTTTCCGCCCCAGCAAGCAGCAGAATCCAAGCAGCAGGCTTAGCAACTTCCTGCTTCAGTAGGTGCATGAGAGCTTGTTTCATTTTGCTTCCTATTGGAGATGTTTGAAATTTTCCAGCATCTGCCCTGTCCAACATGCTGGCTACTGTGCTGCCAAGAATTCTGACTTTCCCTGTTGTGCCCACGCAGTGCTCCAAGAGCTGCCAGGGCGGCTTCCGGGTCCGGGAAGTGCGCTGTCTGTCAGATGACATGGCTCTCAGCAACCTCTGTGACCCTCAGTTGAAACCAGAAGAGAAAGAATCTTGTAACCCTCAGGACTGTGTCCCTGAAGTTGGTAAGTAGAGACTGATTCCTATGTTGAAGAAAAGATTCCCCTTTCTTTTAACTGGTAAGTCCTCTAGAATGAAAATACCATAAAGTCTCTTTCTGAACTTATGCCATCATGGGGTTCAGGGGGTCAACTTACTTTGGGAATGATTCATTTCATTGTTTAAAATGACCGTTCAAAAATAAATAAATAATATAATAAAATAAAATAAAATGACTGTTCATAGCATGGATGGCAACCCAAGCCACTCACCAAAAGACAAACTTAATGTGAATTGATTAAAATGGTGATACATTCAGAGTTTTGTTCCACATCCTTTTAAAGTAAAGTAGAAAGATTTCACCTTGATTGTAGGTATAAACTGATGTAGGTGTGGCCACGAGAGGCAAAGTCAGGGCTTCAGCAGCTGGTTGGCAGAGAAGGGAAGAAGGGGAGAAAACCAAGAATGGGTAGAGACTGTCTAACTAGTTATCCCAGGGGTATAACTCAGACTCAGTGCCAGGGAGAGGGGGGACACAAAGAGGGGAAGAGGCCCTAGGCTGCACATTGGCTGGAGTCCTGCAAAGGAGCAGCCGCATTGCAACTCAGAAGGCTCCAACTTGCAATATTAAAATAGGATCCAGTTCCCTGAAGGAAAGTGTTGGTTAGAGTTAGGGAGGTAAGACCCGCTCATGCGCTGCAATTCGTGAGGCAGGACCCCAATTCCAACAAGGGAATTAAAGGGCAGTGGGGTGAGGGTGTACTTCCAAAGTTATATTAGATACACAAGTCTATTTTGAATACACAACCAGACTCGGTCAGGATTAGCTCCAGATTAGAGGGGTGCTGACTGTCTTTATTAGAATTCTTCAGCCTTCTAGTTTTCTATTTACTCTCCTTGTCCTTTAACACTGCTTAGCAGTGTTAAAGAAAACATTAATATGCCATCATGCTGTAATACAGTGGATTTCTGTGGCTGTAGGCCAAATTGAAAGTTTTAATATACTGGCCTAGCCTCCTCTCACCCAGCCCAGGAAGGATGTGTAAGTTACAGAATAAATGCTTTATAATAAAGAACTTCCTATGTGCCAGCCATGACCAATGAGTACATGTTATATGGTGATTATCCCCAGTAGCAACAATAAATTAAATTCCATAAGAAAAAATGAACAAGAAATGTATAAACCCATAAAAAATAAGCCTTCATATAGAACATAAAAGGAAATGTAGGGGCCTCCCCGGTGGCGCAGCGGTTGAGCGCTGCTCTGTGGAGCTGTCGGCAGCGGCGATGCGAGTTCGACACCCGGCCAGGGAGAATCCCACATGGTGCGGCAGACCTCTCCTGCCTCACCCGCTGCTCCCCTCAGCAGTGTACTTCTGATCTGCCTGTTCTGCTCCCCACTCTCTCTGGTGAGCCCTCTCGCCGCCCCATGCCTGTGATCTGTACCCCAGCTTGTATGTATAAATAAAATTAAAAAAAAAGAGTTGTTTTAAAAAAAAAAAGGAAATGTAAATGGATAGAGAGGCTAACTTATTCCTGAATGGAAACTGTCAGCACTGTAGAAAAATAAAAGAAGGTTCATGAGTTTCTATATATAATATGTTCAAAAATGTGTTTTATATTTAAAGCTCAAGAACCAGCAGGTAACATATCAGTATAGGTAAGCATGTAGCTGGGAACTACAGGTCCCAGCAGGGTGCTGAAACAAATAGAACCCAACCGGAAGCCGAAACCTGTGGGTACAGCAGGTGCCAGCCCCTTATATCTTCCATTGGTGGATGCACCAATGGAGCTCATAGGGAATGGCGCCTATGGGACCCATGGGATCCAGCACCTATGGGATCTATAGGGGGCCCTCACCTGTGGGATCCATAGGCAACTGCCCCTATGGGATCCATAAGTACAACCCCCAGAGGGCTCCATTGGTGCATCCACCAATGGAAGATATAAGGGGCTGCCACCTGCTGTGCCCACAGGTGCCGGCTCCCGGCTAGGTTCTATTTGCTTCAGCTACCTGATGGGACCTGTAGTTCCCAGTTACATGCGTACCTATACTGATATGTTACCTGCTGGTTCTTGAGCTTTCACCCTTTTGTTTAGCCCTGAGGTGGGAGATTTCTCCTGGGCCCTGTGTTGCCGGCTGCCAAATCGAAATTTCATGTACCGACTCTGACTGGGTCTTCTCATTTCCAGCTCCCAGCTGGGCCCCATAGGTCTGGATTTCCTCCTGTGTTTATTAGGTGGTCTCTAGCTGGACCCTATTTTCCTGGCTCCTTGCTGGTTCCCTAGTTTTTATCCTCTTGCTCTCCACTGTAATCATCTACCTATTGTGAGCCTGATGGCCCCCTGCTGAGACATATAGGTGCGGGACCCCTGCTGTGAGCTATAGGAGCTGGCCCCCTGCTGTACTCTAAAGGTGCCTGCTCCCTGCTAGGTTCTATTTCCCTGGTACCTGATGAGACCTGTAGTTCCCAGCTACACTCTGACCTATATTGGTTCTTGAGGTTTCGCCCTTTAGCTGAGCACTAAAATGGGGAATTTCTCCTGGTACTTGATTCCCAGCTCACTGATAGAAACTTCATCTATCGACTCAGGGTGGGTCCTATATTACGGGTACAAACTTCCTCCTGGGTTTATTAGGTGCGGTCTCTACATCAACCCTATCTTTCCTGGCTCCCTGCTGGTTCCCTAGTTTTTAGCCTTCCTGCAGGCACTATATTCAACCCCCTGCTGTGAGCTATAGGCACTAGCCAGTCTGTGAAGTATAGGAACCGGCCCCCTGCTATGAAGAGTAGGTGCCTCCCTCCTGCTGTGAGGTATAGGCCCTGGCCCCCAGTTGTGCTCCAGAGTTGCCTGCTACCTACTGGGTTCTATTTGCTTTGACTACTTGTTCCCAGCATATTCCTTTCTTTCTTGCTCCCACCAGGACAAAAAGTTACCTGGGCCCTGTTGCTGCCTGATCCATGCTGGGCTATACAGGTGCAGGCTCGCTGCTGAGTCCCATAGGCGCGCCTCCCTGCTGTGCGCTATACTCGCAGGCTCCCCGCTGTGCACTGTAGGTGCTGGCAGCCTGCGGACCACTGTAATTACAGGCTCTCTGTAGAGGCTGTTCCCCTAAGGGCTCTTCAAGTGCAGGCGCCCTGCTCGGACAAGACTGGTTAGGGACGGTACCTGGCCGCGCTGCTGTCTCTCAGGAGAGACAAAGTCAGAATTAACGGGCATCTTTTCCAGCTCTGGCCAATGAGCTTCAAACAGGCAGTCCCTTGACCTGGTCCTCCACCAGACCTCCAGCGGGCCTGCTCTGGGCGACTGATGCCAGCTGGCGCGCCCTCTGTGGACAAATCGTGGAACTGCCGCCCAAGGCCAGAAGGGCTTCAGGGGGCCATGGATTGGGAGGTCCTGGGTTGGGAGGTGCTGGTTGGGGGGTGGGGGAATTGGGGGCCACGGCCCGGAACTTCCCAGGCCATATGACCTTTTGACTTGGGAAGGTGTCCCTGGCAGTGGCAGGGACAGACGGACCGGCCTTGTGCCCAATGGCTCCTCGAGACTGCTTGGATCCTGCCTTGTAGATGGGCCTGTTCCCCCAGGTGGTGTCCTGCTCCTTCTGTCAGTCTGTCAACAAGCAGATGGGCAGGCTTGTAGACCTCAGTGGACAGAGGGATGCTCTATCTCTTGGTGATAAGGCAGGGGTGGCCTCCCGCTGAAGGATAGACAGAGGCTGCTGGACCTGGGACAAGCCTCCCTTGGCAGGGAGTGGTGCCAGTGGTGCCAGCTTCATTGGCTTTGCTGGCCTGCATCATGCCCTTGTTCATGACCTTCTGGCTGCCCCTGAGCTTGCTGCCAGCTGGGGTGAGGAGGGCAGCCCCTGGCTTTGGACTGGTGGTGCTGGAGGCATAGAAGCCGGCTTCCTTCTGTGCATGGTAATTGCCCAGAGTATCCAACCACCTCTAAGCACTGCCTCCCTGCTGGGTCCTCTAGTTGAAGCTCCCTGCTGGGGCTTGTAAATGACACCTCTCTGCTAAGCCCTATAGGTTCTGGCTACCTGCTGTGCTCCATAGGCGCCAGCACCCTGCTGAGGTGCCAGTTCCCTGCTGGGCCCTGGAAGTGCCACCTACCAGCTGAGCACAATAATTTCTGGTCTCTGCTTGGCCCATAGGTGCCGAGTTGCTGCTGAGCCACATGCTTACCGGCTCCTTGCTGGGCCCTATGAGTGCTGGCTCCTGCTGGGCCTTATCAATGCCCTCTTCCTGCTGGGATTTAGAAATTTCGGCTCCCCACTGGACCTTAAAAGTGGGAAAATACTGTAGACCTTATAGATTCAGAATATCTGCAGTGCCGAAAAGTTGCTGACTCCCTGCTGGACCCTATCAGTGCAGGATCCCTGCAGGTAACTATAAATGTGAGCTCCCTGCTTTGCCCCAAAGGAGCCCAGTCCCTGCTGTGCATATAGGTGCCAGTTCCTTGCTGAGCCCTATAGGCATGGGCTCACTGCTGAGCACTATAGGTGCCCTCACCCTGCTGTGCACTCTAGGTGCCTGCACCCTACTGAGTCCTGTTGGTGCCAGATCCCAGCTGTGAGTTATATGCTCTGGCTCCCTGCTTAGCCTTATGCCTGGGAGCACCTTGCTGAACCCTCATGGTGCCTTTTCCCTGCTAGGTTCTCTAGGTTCTGGCACCAGCTAGACCCTATAATTACCATTTCCCAGCACATTCCTTGCTTTCTTGCTCCAACTGGCACAAAACCTGCTCCCTCCTGGGCCCTGTAGCTGCCTGATCCATGCTGGGCTACCTGATGGGACCTGTAGTTCCCAGCTGCACTCTGACCTATACTTACAGGTTTCAGGGTGGTTTGAGGTTTCACCCTTTTCCTGAGGCCTAAGATGGGGGATTTCTCCTGGTACTTGATTGCCAGCTCCCTGATAGAAACTTCATGTACCGACTCAGGCTGGGTCCTATATTATGGGTACCCTGCTGGATCCTAAAGGTGCGGACTTCCTCCTGGGATTATTAGGTGGTCTCTACCTCTACCCTATCTTTCCTGGCTCCCTGCTGGTTCCCTAGTTTTTATCCTCTTCTCTGCATTGTAATCATCTCCCTGCTGTGAGGTATAATCACCAGCTCCCTGCTGTCAGATATAAGCCCTGGCGCCCTGCTGAGAAATATAGGCGCCAGACCCCTGCTGTGAGCTATAGGGTTGCATATGCCAACTCTAGGTGAGTCTGCTATTACCCGCTTCCTTCCTTTAGGTGTGGACGTCATTTTAGGTTTACTAGGTGCAGTCTCTAGCAGGACACTGTATCTCCTACTTATGTGCTGGTTCGCTAGGTCTCAACCTCCTATTCTACACAAAGGATTATCTCCCTTTTGTGCAATATAGGTGACCCCCTGCTCTGAACTACAGTTGCCGACCCTTGTTGTGTAATATAGGCACCATCCCTTATGGCATCCATAGGCATTGGCAACTATGGGGTCCATAGGCAAGGTCTCCTATGTGGTCCATAGATGGCATCACCTGTGGTATCCACAGGGGAAGGCCCCAATGGGATCCATAGGCGCTGCCACCATGTGATCCAGAGGGGCTTTGTGCTGTAGGCAACAGCCCCCTGCTAGGTATTACAAGTGCTGGTTTCCTGTGTTGCCAGCTACCTGATCAAAACCTCATGTGCAGATTCTAGCAGGGTTCAATAATTACCTGCTCCCTGCTGGGCCCTATGGGTGTGAACTTCCTCCTGGGTTTAGTAGGTGCAGCCTCTAGCTCTCTGCTGGTTCCCTAGGTTTCAGCCTCCAGTACTGCACTATATGTCTGCTCCTGTTGTAAGATATTGGAGCCAGCCCCCTGCTGTGGGCTATAGGCTGGGGCTCCCTGGAAAGCACCTTATCAAATGTAATATCATCAATATAAGAAGAAAATGACCAGCCAAGGGCCAGAAGGAATAGTGACTTAATTACCATTGCTGGATTCACACACACACAAATGCCACCAACATTAACTGATTTGCATTCACCACACACAATTGAAATTTAATTTAAATTTGGAGTACGAATTGTTACTTAAATTGCTTTTTAAAAGATTGTAGCATAATGCAACATTGAACAGTTGTATTCATAAAGTTACCCGCTTGTCTCAGGCCAGGCAAGATAATTAAAAACAGTTAAAATGACCAGATCCTTGGAATTAATAGTACAAGTTTCCAAGCTAGGAGCTATTGATATAATTAGGCTGTGTGCTCTGAAGGGCCGTCACTCAGCTGGCAAATATCTGTGACAGTGTCTAACTAATATGATACAACATTTTTTTTTAAACCGGTCTGTTTTTGTCTTCTACATTTGTCTGTGTCTTTTCAAGGTGAAGAAAAAACCTGTTCAGTTTCCAATTTTATAAAATTCAATTAAGGAAAAAAAGGGGAACTATAAGATTAACAAATAGAAAATGTAGGCAAAGCTTTGGTATTCTTTGATACACCAACGCTAATGCTACTACAGATGTCTAAGCTGTGAGCCCAAGTTACAAAACAGTGTGTATCCCAGATGCATGCTGATAGACAGGATATGAACAGACTCTGGAGGTGAGGAGGTTCAAGGGCACATTTGATTGTGATGAAGAAGAAAGTAGTATGTGCATAGATGAGTAAATGTCTGCCACTGCCAGGATTTTTTAAACTCTACATGACCTTTGTAATCTTTCATTTAATCATCTAGACACTGTGAATCATCTCCTGATTGGTAGTATACTGGAATCAAACAAGTGTCCTTCAAGTAAACAAACAGTTAGAAGAATTAACATTATCAAAATGCCCATCCTACCAAAAGCAATTTACAGACTCAATGCTATTCTGATAAAAATCTCAATGACATTCTTCAAAGAAATAGAACAAATACTGATGAAATTCATATGGAATCACAAAAAAAACTGAATAGCTAAAGCTCTTCTGACTAAAAAGAAAGACAATGGAGGGATTACACTCCCTGACTTCAAACTATACTACAAAGCCATAATAATTAAAACAGCATGATACTGGAATAAAAACAGACACAAAGACCAATGGAACCGAATAGAAAACCCAGAAATAAATCCGTGTATCTATGGTCAACTAATCTTTGACAAAAGCGCAAAGAATATGCAATGGAACAATGTCAGCTTGTTCAACAAATGGTGCTGAGAAAACTGGACTGCTACATGCAAAAAAATGAAGCTTGACTACTATCTCACACCATGCACAAAAACCAACTCAAAATAGATAAAAGACCTGGATGTAAGACCTGAAACCATAAAATTTATAGAAGAAAATATAGGCAAAACTCTACATGATATACATCTCAACAAAATCTTTAAAGACACACACCCCCTCCCCAAAGCGAAGGGAGTGAAGGAAAAGATAAACAGCTGGGATTATATCAAACTGAAAAGCCCTGTACAGCAAAAGAGACAGTAACCAAAACAAACAGGCACCCTACTAATTGGGAGAAAATCTTTGAACACAATACAACCAATAAAGGACTGATAACAAAAATTTACAAGGAGCTCACACAACTCAACAAAAAGAAAGTCAATAATCCAATCAAAAAATGGGCAGAAGAGCTAAAAAGACACTTCTCCAAAGAAAAGCAAATGGCCAAAAGGTATATGAAAAAATGTTCAACACCACTTATAATCAAAGAAATGCAAATGAAAACCACAATGAGATACCACCTCACTCCAGTGAGAATGGTGCACATTAAAAAAACAGGCAGCAACAAATGCTGGCAAGGATGTGAAGAAAAAAGAACTCTTCTACATTGCTGGTGGGAATGCAAACTGGTCCAACCACTATGGAAAGCTGTATGGCGATTCCTCAAACTGCTAGAAATGGAGCTTCCATACGACCCGGCAATACCACTTTTGGGAATCTACCCAAAGAACACAAAAACACTAATCCAAAAGGATACATGCACCTGTATGTTTATTGCAGCACTGTTTACAATAGCTAAGGTTTGGAAACAACCCAGATGCCCAAAAATAGATGATTGGATCAAGAAGATGTGGTACATATACACAATAGAATACTATAAAGCAATCAAAAAATATAAGTACATGCAATTCGCAGCAACATGGATGAAACTAGAAGGGACCATGCTCAGTGAAATAAGCCAGAAAGAAAGAGAAAAATATCGAGTGGTTTCACTTGTAACAGGAATATAGAGGAACCAAATAAGAGAGAGACGCAGTGAGTGAGGGGGAGGATAAGGGCTCAAAATGGGGTAGAAAAGAGCACAAGGGACTATGGTGATGGGTCACGGGTGAATCAGTGGTGGGTTACCCAAGGGGAATACACAGTGTAAACAATATAAATAACAATTTTTAAAAAATAGACAAATGGCAAATCCCTAACGTACACACGCAACTCACTCAAACTATTTTTTTTAAAGAAACGCTGTCTCAATATCTTCCCCTTGGTTTTGCTGTGAAACTAAAACTGTGCCCCCCTGACTCCACCCCAAATCTTAATATACAGAGACAACAATAAAAAAGGGATCTAATTTTATAAAGGATGGAGGACATGAACAAACTTAACAAAATAAACTGAAGAAATGCTTGTCCAGCCTCACCAGTAATCAGAAATGCAAATTCAAAAAATAACTGAAGTCTTTTTTTCCATAATATTGGAAAACCTTTTAAAAACTGGAAATATTCATTGTTAGCAAAGTTGTGCAGACTAAGTCATCTCCTGCTTGTAAGTGGGGGCAGTCTTTCTGGAGAACCTGGCAATTATCTATTAAGGCACAAAGTGCCATTATCTCCAATTCAGAACAAATTCTAGGGATTTGTTCTAAAGATACACTCTCCAGAATGTACAGATATGCAAACACATGAAGAACAGGGCTCAGGAAATTGTGGAGAATGAATGAATTATTGAATTTCTTATAACTCATAAAAAATGGAAAGCAGTTTCATTTCTACCATCTGAAGGAAATGGTCAATTCAACTGTTACAGCACCCAAGGCAGAATACGCTGACACCCTTTCAAAGAAGGTGCTGCAGCTGTATATTATGATATATAAATGTGTCTAAATATATGTGTGAGTAATATAAAAAGCAAGCTGCTGACCCAATATTGCCAGTTTTTTCCCACATTCATCCATAATTTCAAGCAATGTTAATCAAAATCCATAGAGTGTTTTTTATAGAAAAATCTGACAAACTATGTCTAAAGCTTATATAAAAGGGCCTCCCTGGTGGTGCAGCCACTGTGCTATGGAGCTGTTGGCAGAGGCAACTCGAGTTCCATGCCTGGCTGGGGAGATTCCTACAAGGCGAGACAGACTTCTCCTGCCTTGCCAGACCTCTCCTGCCTTGCCCGCTGCTCCCCTCAGCAGTGTATTTCCATCGATCTGCCTGTTCTGCTCCCCACTCTGTCTCTGGTGAACCCTCTCACCGCCCCATGCCTCTGGCCTGTACCCCAGCTTGGATGCATAAAATATATAAATTTAAAAAAAAAAGAGCAAAAACCCAAGAATGATGAAGACAATTTTAATAATGAGCTGTGTTGAAAAACTTATCCTACCAGACATCAAGACATAGGAACATAAGAACAGATAACTAACCAAGGGAACAGAATAGACAGCCCAAAACTAAACCCTAGCATGTAAGGATGGTTGATTTGTGGCGGAGGTTAGCATTAAGAATGCATAAAGAAAAGAATGTTCCACCTCAGTGGTGGATGTACTGGGGCGACATACACCTGAAGACATGGGAACCTATACTTCTGAATTATATAGAGTGTTACAAACAATGTTACCTTAATAAAAAAAAATATGTATTAAAATGAAGGAGTAAGTAAATGATGAGACAATTGTTTATCCATATAGGGAAAAAATACATTTGAATCCCTACTTCTCACCATACACAATTCCAGGTGGATTAGGGAAATACATGTGAAGAGAAAATTTAAAAACTTTCAAAAGAGTGAAGAAAATTTTAATGCATATACATCATTTGCTATATTGTTGTAGCAGAAATACATTCAAGAAACCCAAAGGCATGCAGAGAGGGGGAGGGAGGTCTTTGTTTTTGCCCCTGGGCTAAGAGGAGATGCTCTCCAAAGTCTGAGCCCAGAGCAATTCAGTCAAGAGGCATTTATTCTTTTAGCAGGAGTACATTTGCAACTTAAAGCTAGCAGGGAGTACAGTAGTAAGCGTTTTCTAACCCGTTATCTGGAATAGCCTGGGTCAGGGGGCCTTGGCAGCCTTATCGGCTATTCCCTGGAACTTTTGGTCTGCTTTGAAGCTTCGTCTCAACATAGCTTCAGTTAATTAATAGGTCAGCCTGACATCTTCCACTACAAAATATGCATGAATACTACATAATATATATTAAAGTCTTTCATTTTATATATATATATAAATTCCTTAAATGAGAAACAAAAATTCCAAACTACTTGAGAAATTATACTGTTAAGTACATTAGAAATTAAAATCTCTGTTTATCAAATATTGAAAACAAAGTGATAAAAAAAGTCATAGACTTGGGGAAAATATTTGCAACACACATAGTGGGCAGAGGACTTGGATCTGTTATATATAAACAATTTTGGTGAATTATTTTTCTAAGTTAACTAAATTAGCAAATTGGCAAAGGGTAGGAAAACAATTCATAAAAAAGGAAACTGGAATGACAGATATGCAGATGAGGATAATACCTTCAACCTCACTTAGAGTAAGGTCACTTCTTATCAGATGTGCAGAAATATACCACATGTGGCCTGAATAGAATTCTGTGCTGCTGGAGGAATGTAAACTGATATTTTGGAGTGCAATCTGATGACACTGATGTCATTTTTAGATATGATGTTTTTAGAGTCGATGGATTTGAGAGCGGAGCGGGGTCCTTGGGTTCACTCTGGGAAAGGTTTCACCAGAGCTCCCTTCGGCGGCACGCGGCAAGTTTCTCCACGAGACAGAGACTCCATTATACTTAAAGAACAGGTTTATTAGGACAAGAAAGTAAAAGACACTTGTACAGACACAAGTGAGCAGGAAGAGCTGTCCCGCTGAGGGGGCAGGTTTGCTGAGAGAGGCCTGCATGGTGCAGGTCACGGGCAGACAGGCAGGCCTTGCCCTGCAGAGGGACAGAGTTGGTAAAGGAAAGCACCTGCATAGGCACAGGTGGGCAGAGAAATGGCTGCCCCGAATTCTTGCACGAATGGCACTCATATAGCCTTTCAGTTGGGAGGGGCTCATCTTCCAGGATGGCTGTCTGTTTGCTGGCTAACTAAAATTAGAAAAGAGACTGGAGATTCTACAATGGGCTCAATCGCCGTATCTTTGCCCCTAGACTGCAGTCTGGCTCCTACCTATGCTTTGTAATTCAGGTGCTGGTGCCTAGGGATTGTGCTAATGGTTCTGTTGATTTCTTCTACCTCCAATTCCTTGTGTGGGCCTAATTCTAATATTATTTTGTGTTATATCTCCTCCATCAACATCTATAAAGCTGTTTAAAAGAGCATTGTTTGCAATTGTAAAAAAAAAAATAATGAAAACAAATTAATGTCTATCCATGGGAAATGGGCCAATGGTGGAATGTATTTATACAATGGACTACTACTCAGTAATGAAAACAAACTTCATAGAGCATTCATTAAACATGAATGAATCACATAAATTAATGTTGAACAAATTGCCAGGGAAGATACTATATATATATATATATATATGTATGTATATATATAAAGTTTAAATGCTACAATTCTAGTATAAGGAAATGTTTGGGGATAATAAACACCAAATTTAGGGTCTGATCACCTTTGGAGTAGGAGGGGAGAGCGGGGATGGCCTGAACTCTGAGAATTGTAATTATGTTGGTAATGTTTCTTAAATTGAGCAGCGAGGACACAGTTCATGGAATTATTCTGTATACTCATTTTCATTCTCACACCTAAAAGAATAAGGAAAAGATGCAAGGCCTCGGTGTGCATACAACCCTCCCATAGACAGGAAACACGCCTCATCCCTTAGTCCAGGCCCCACCTTGTGCTCAGCAAGTCTTTTTCTTTCTCTTCTGCCGCAGATGAAAACTGCAAGGACAGGTACTACAACTGCAACGTGGTGGTCCAGGCTCGCCTGTGTGTCTACAACTACTACAAGACTGCCTGCTGTGCGTCCTGCACTCGTGTGGCCAACAGGCACCCGGGATTCCTACGAGGCAGATAACCCCCGAGCCACATCAGAGAACACGCGGGGGAGTCTAAGCAGCAGGACTGTGGCTGTACACCCCGGGGGCTCCCTGGCCCAGGGCCTGCCAGCCAATTGGATCACACTTCCTGAAGGCAGGTGGTTATACCCAGTTTTCAGGAAGCCCATGAGGGGCCCATGAGCGAAGCCACCGTGAACTGATGACGCCCCTGCCTGGGGACCTGTCGCCTGCTCTGCCTGGGCTGCTCCCTGAAAACCACGCAGCAGGGAGAATGTATCTCTTTCATGCTGGTATTCGCCACGTCAGCAGTGGGCCCTACTGGCCCAGTCCAGGGTGCCACTGGCTTTTCTGATATCAGCACCCCTTGGAGAGTCAGAGGAGGCTGCAACTCTCCCCACAGCCTGGCTAAGCCTTACCGAGATGTCTGCACCCCTTGGTTACCTCAGCCTGGCTCTGCCTGTTTCCATTCTCAAAGATACTGGGCTGTTTTCCTGCCTGATGACACAACTATCTATGTCAATATAGTGCTTTAGTTTCACAGATATATTCACAGATATCAGCTCATTAGCACCTCATGACACCCCAGAATGGGATCACTGACCTGCAGCATACAGTCACTTGGTCAGTGGCAGAGCTGAGAACTAACCCCAGCTGACCACAATACCCTCAGCCCAATGTCTGTCCAGAAGTCCTAGGTCTCAGGATGCAGGTCTGAGAGGCTGAGAGGTTTCTAAGTTGACACAGCCCAGACCTTTGAATTCTTTGCTTCCTAATTCCCTACTCTCAGTTGTTTCAGAAGCCTGTTTCTATTGAACCCTCCCCAATGAGTCACAGGACTCTGCAGATTTTGTTAAACCCCACTCTTCGCAGAATTGTACCAGGAGACAAGAAAGCAAGGTGATGACTTGGAAACCTGATTTCATCCCCCAGAATAGGCACCTCCCATAGATCTTAGCAAGGGTCCCTTTGGCCACAGAGCCTTTTGAGTCCTAAAACAGATTTACAGAGCACCCAGTCCTGTACTATGGTTCTAGCCCCTTCCTTAGCCAGTCCTCCTGAGCTGTTCACCTTGTATTTGTCAGTGAAAGGTCTAATCCACCTGTCCCAGCAAAAACACTTTGTTTATATTAGAGTTTCCCTTTGGTCTTTCCAGTTTGATTTATGGATTTTTCTTTGTGATTTCTCATCCCTGCTCCCCCCAACTCATACTCCATAACCTCCCCTCCTAGAATTGAACACTAAGATCTTCATTAATGCAGCCAGCTGAGAAAGGGAGCTATGAACCCTTCCAGTGACAGTTGCAGCAACAGGGTCTTTCTTTCCTGATTCACTAAACTTACTCTACAGTCATGTGTCGCTTAATGACAGGGATACAGTCTAAGAAATGCATCGTTAGGCAAATTCCTTACTGTGCAAATGACGTAGAGTGTAATTACACGAACCTGGATGGTATACCTACTACATACAGGGACCACCATCCTATAAATGATCCACTGTTGACCTAAATGACATTAGGGAGTATGTGACTGTGGGTTCAGAGACCTCAGGTTAGAAGGGGATGCAGTGCCTATTGAAAGATGAACTATCTGAAAATCAATTAAGAAAAAAAGTATGTATTATATATATATATATATATTTGTCCATTAAGAATAATATCAAACCAGACAAATTCTAAGCTTATAGAAAATTTATCTTATTTAGTACTGTGGTCCTAGGTCTATTTCCCTTTCAAAATAAGCCTGGATTCTTATCAACTCAGTTTTTCCCATGAGCCCTTTAACCCCCAAATCTGCTAATGCGATGATCACTGGCAGCTTTTGGAAGTAGCTTTCACCTCCAGCTGAGTCTGACATTCTGTTATGTTCCTACTACCAGTGGGTTTTCAGAAATTCTATTTGACTTTGGGTGTCCTCTTCCCCAAGTGGCAGACACCACTTCCCCAAAGCACCCCTGTCTCTCCTGATCTGTATGCAACTTGTGCAGATAAGCAGCAGGAGAGCCAGAGGCCCATGCCTACCAAGCAAGGGCAGCTCAGAGATGTCAAGCCTATAGGTGGTTTCCACCCAGGGCCACTCCCCCTCTCACTACTTACTTTTGCTTCTTGTCATGAGGCGTGTTTCCTTTATACAGTTCCTCTCAGATCTTGCTGAACAAACCAGTCATTTGAAGGAGTCCTTAGAAAAGACTTTTTGCACATGCTGGAGGGCAGGGCAGGATCTCTGAGTGGAACAGCAGAAAGACTAATTTCAGCTCAAATTAACTGAAAATATTCTAGCCATCTGGCTGCCCCACAGAGGCATTTGACAGAGGTCCCAGCCCACCCTATCTGAGTGACAGCTCCATCCTTTAAGGGATTTCTCCATCAAAGGGAGGTAAATATCCCAGGCCCTTAATTCAGGATTCTCATGACTGGGTTGGGTCTCTTTACATCTAATAATTCCCTGTGGCTCCCAAATGTTACCTAACTGTTCTTTAAAAGACAGCAATCCTGACAGGTGTGGAGTTACAGAGGAGCAATGGATCAATCCACATCATCAGGAGGGGAAAGTACTTAAAGGCAAGGTCTTTTCCAACAAATAGTTGAGCTCTTCTTAGAATTCAATCTCCTTAGAAAAGATTATAAATGACTAGAACAGGGATTTTATCAACTTGTCTGAGAAACCCAACTTTACTAATTCCCTAGCTTCATATGTTGGCATCTAAATACCTTTGTTAGTATAACATCTACTAAAGCCTTTGGCATTTACAGTGAGAACTTTCCTGGGGAGGGAATCTAAGGGAAGCTTAGTCTATAGCTCTCTCCCCTTCATTGTGCCTCTGCCTCTCTTTCTTGGCACCCCATTTTCACACCCCCTCCTCTTCCCATTATCTGTAATCTCCTTCTCAGTTCTCTCATGTCCCTCTACCTGTCCGTGATGCAGAATTTAAATTTACAATTTAATTCTGCTTTTTTTCCTCATGGGTACTGGACTGTCTTTTTCCCAGCTCCAAATGTTTAAATGAATGAAAACTGTTACATGTTTTTATCACAAAAATCAACAAATCTCCACACAGAAATGTTTGCTTTTTTTGCTTTCACCCAGGCAAAGACCATTAATGTGGCCTGTGCTTCCCATCCTCACTCTGACTTGCACTTCTCCCCAAAGAAAAGGAGTAACACAAGAAATAGGGCACTAAAATAAGTTTGAAACCAGCCACTAGAGGGAGTGAATTCAGTTGATTAAAGCTTGTTTGGTGCCCCTGCCTGCAAGCCAGGGGGGAACCAAGATACAAGGTCTGTCCAGCCCTGGGGAGCTACCATGTGACAGGGGCCCAGAACCTCCCATCTGTCCCCTTGCCTTCTCTGGGTCAGTGTTCTTAGGGTTTTGCTTTTTCCCTTCATTTCCTAGGATATGTCTCATCTAGTTATCCTCAAAGTGTTAAGCATTCAATACTTTCTTTGCTTTAAAAAGAATGTCCTTATAAAGGAATGAAATATAGAAGACACTAGATTAATTTGTTTTCACCAAAATAGAAAGATAGATCTACATTATTCATTCGTCCCTTTCTAAATCACTATCTCTTTTTTTTTTAATGGCCATTTTAGACTTTGAATATCAGGTTTCTCATGTGGAAGAAGACATAAAGATAAATGGTCAAAAGAAACACGACTTCCCTTAAAACAGGTGCAGAATCAAGTCTGAGAAACCTCTATCAGCATGGAAGGTGGAGGACAGTGTCTGATCCTTGTCATATAAAATATTTTAATGTGTCTTAGGTGGGAAAACCGTTGCCTTACTGATAACGTTTGTGAATGACACAAGGTTGAAGAGCTAGTGACTCAAGCGATAGACCCTGGATCCAAAGAGACCTGGGAGACTAAACTAAAACCTGGGTCTTACAAATTCACCAGGAAGCAACATAAAGTCCTACCTTTGGATTAGAAAACAACAGCAATAAATCTGACCAGAGGGTGGTGTGGGGGAGGGGAGACATAAGCATTTCAGCTGACCAAGCTCATAGTGAATCAGGAAAGGAGGATGGAATAACCAACCAAACCAGAGACATTTAGGTCACACAGCAAGAAAACAATGATGAGTCATACCATGTTTGTGATTGCCGGAGACTTTAAAGGGATACTGATAATGTATAACATTCAGATGAGAGCATACAGTCCTGATGAGGGGTGCAAACTGTTAAAAACAGTGGAAAGGACTTCATGAGAATATTTAGCTTGGAGAAGAAACTCGAGGCCTCTGAGAACTAGCCTAGCAGCTGGCGGTAAAAGCTACAGGAAGGTCGAGTTTAGCTCTTGCAAAAAAACCAGCTTCCATCTTCCTCTGCCTTCCAAAGGCTCTGCAGTCAGTGTGACTGACCTGGCACTGGAGTTCTCAGCAGAGGGTGAATGGCCATTTGTCAGGGATGCTGGGGAAGAAATTTAAGCACCAAACTGGGGCAACATGATTTATAAGGTCCTTTCCACATTGAGACTTGGGTGACTCTGTAAGTTTTACAGCTCTGAGTGAACCACTTAGTCTGGAATGGCGAGTACTCAACCCACTTTCTTCCCAGTCCCATGGTAGCCTTTCTGAAGTCATTACTTCTGTACCTCTCTCCTGAGCGGACTGTGATCTCGGACCTCAGAGAACGACCAGCAGACTGGTCAGAGCTACCCTGTCTGGTCTTGCTGCATAGACAAATAACCAAATGCCTTGTTGGCTAGTTTCTTACCCACGGTTAACATTTTGCTGGCGCAGAACCTCGACTAGACTAGGACCTTCCACATACCATCTCTCTTTCTAAACTTAGCTTACTTTCCCACAACTTTGCTAGAGCAAAGGAATTCTCTCCATGCACAAGAATCCCACACTTCCAGTTCTATCCAGGGAGCAACAAAGAAGGCTTACATCTTGCGGAGGAAAAGTGACCAGAGGTGGCGAACACTTCGATCTTCCAGGTGGTGAGCACTTTGCCTCAGTGAGAGGAAAGCCATTCACTCTGTTACATAAATTTTCTCCTGCCTTGACCCCCACCCATTCAGTCTGACAGAAGGATATACTTTGTTATAACTTATTATTTTGTTCTTTGTAAATACAAGATGTCTATAGGAAATGTGTATTCTGAACTCTATCTGCAGAGTGAGTCACTACACCAGAATAGTTCTATTATTTAGAATATGTTAATTTTAAAGGGACCTAATTGGTATTTATTTACATATGTGATCCACGTTTGTGTAAAACCATTTGATCATACTAACCCAGCTTCCTGTAAAGTGGCTACACGATGCCTTATCCACAGTCTGTAGATATGACTCAGTATACGGATAAGTCCAACTCCTTGGTTTTAAGATGGATTATAAATGACTCTCTACTGTTGGACTCATTCAGGAGCTTTCACCCTGGAGTTGTACCTGTAAGAGTCCTATCCTTCCATCTTAAATATCTTATTTGCTCATATAATCTCTCTAGCTTCATCCCCAAACATTTGGAGAAGGAAATGTTGAGGATCTTTTTCATCCCTTCTCTCTGTCTTGCCTCCTGGAATCACCAGTAGTGAGTGGTGGGAGATTTGGTAAAAGCTTTAGCTGAGGCGGGTCCCTAGCAAGGCCTAGCAAGGACTTAATGGGATATGACCATGTACCCAGGGTCCCCGATGGGGTTGCTGGTGGGGGCCTGGGGCTTGGGGCCATCTGGTCCCCTATATATCCGGGAACATGGAACGTTCTAAAAACTCCATAACTTCACATCACCCTTGTGCCACTGAATTGTTGTTTAAAGGAGGTAGAAGGTATATGAGTAAATACAGTCTGTTTTCAGCAAAAATGACAACTATTTTTGTGTATGACTAATTTATTTTTATTATTGTAAAAATACAATAAACTGGTTAAAAGATCAACTTTGTTAATGTGTTTGCACTTTCTCAGGTCTTATTCCAAATTTATTCACATGGCTACTCAGGGCACCTTAGATACAAAGGACCCTTTCCAGTGTGTGCTGCCCTCTGCCTTGGATGTATGTCAGAATCACCTGAGGAGTTTAGGTTAGATATTATTAGCTAATAATTCTGCAACACCCAGATGTTTCTCCAAACCTCCCCAAGAGGGAGAAAAGATCAAGACCCACCAAGCCAATTCTCTGTCTCTCAGCCCGACTAAAACATCTTCCAGCTGTGCTCCAGTTCACTTCACCTCGGTCTTGATTTAATGTACTGTTTAACAAAATCTTTCAGGTCATCTTGGTGCATAATAAAGCTAAACATGACTTAGGTGGTAATGCCCACTGAAAGCCACCCTGGACTGGACAAGCTCTGCCCTTGATTCTTCCTCTACAGCTTTCCATCAGTAACTCTTGGAAACTTTTATTATGCAAGAAATGTGCTTCACCCCTCTAATCCACCACTTGTGCCTGGAAAACTCCATGTATTCTCTTTTCTTTTTTTTTGTAGTAAGTCTTATTTAACATAAAATTCACTATTTTCACCATCTTAAAATATATGATTCAATAGTATGCCTCACACTTTCATTACCCCAGCATGCCATTTATTCTTACCCAAATCACAAGTCTCTATATCCTGATCTCACAGCCGTCTTAGAAAGTTGGAAAGTTATCCCTGTCTAGCAATGCGAGCACTGAGACTCAGATTCAGTATCCAGGTCACACTTGGTAGCTCTGGGATTCTTTCTACCTTCAGCTTCTACCTGGGCTGCCTGGGCCACACCCATCTCCATCCCCCCCGGGGATGTCTCCTGCACAGGTTAGCTCATGTCTCCTGTCCATGTCTCCTGCACAGGTTAGCTCCAGTGTCCTTCACGTCGGTTAGTCACCAATGGACGAGGACAGGAGGGGATGCTTAGCCACTGGTGAAAAGTTGTGGTACTGTTCAGTTTACCCACACCCTGTGTGGCTCATAGGGTGGTAGGCTGCACTTGAAGAGACACAATTGCTACCAAGAGGAGGTAACAAGCCTGTTCTGTTCTGGGAGTCACACCCTAGCTGGAACTCTGCTTCCAAGGTGTAGGGTAAATGAAAGAATGATCAGGATTTTACACCCTACCGCCATTAGCATTAATGACAGACCTCTGCAGTCCTACGCGCATGCCTGATGGGGGGCGCCTGGAGTAGGGTATGGGCATGCATGGGTGCACACACCTGGGCCTGGAGAGACTGTGCATATAAGGGCAGCATCACAGAGACCGCAGCACAGCAGCAGAGAGAGCAGAGCACAGTGGCAGAGGTCCCTGTGGCAGGGTGCAGTAGAGCGACTACTCTGACAGAACGCCAGAGATCCCAAAGAAGGCTGGTCAGCCTCCTGGCCCCCTGGCTTCCTTGCCTGCCCTGCACCTGGTTGCCTCACTACAAATGGTGTAGAAAGATCATTAAAAGCCTGAAAAAGCCACCGAGGGCTCTAGACTCCTCCTTTACCCGTCTGCCTGAATCATAGGAAACCTCTGTGCCATTGCTGCCGCTACACCTTGTCTCTCGTATTGCTTCACAGCTAAGGAAAGAGGTTATATCAGGTGTAAGTAAAGAACCTGGGTATTAAAGCAAGGGCCATTGTGTCGGTAATGAAATTTGGCTTCAGGCCAAATTTTATTCCCTCTCTTCCTCCCTCTCTCCTGATTTCTCCCCTCCTCTTCCCTCTCCCTCAGGTTCTCAACCATCCCAGGCTGGGTAGGTTCATCATCAGTTCAGGCAACTTGAAAGAGAATCTTGGAGCCCTTGGCATCATCCTCACAGGTTAGGGGAAACAGGCCAGCAGGGAGACAGCAGCTTGGGCCGCCCTCTGAATCTTACTATATGCTCTTTCCTCTGGTAGTGTTCTCCCCTGCTCTCCCCACCGCAGCTCCCCGCTGCACTCCACAGCAAAGCACAGTCCTCTGCCCTCTTTTATGCTCCGCCTCCAGGCTCAGGAGCGCCCACTTACGCAGGCCCACACCATGCTCCAAGTGTCCAAGTATGTGTACCCTGAACCCACGCTCACAAGCGCCTCCTGCCTTCCAGGCCACAGGTGATAGCCACAGAAGCCAATGGCACAAAAGCCTGAGCAATCTTCATTTACCCTACACCTCACTCGTTTTTTTCTTTTTTGATAAGGGGGAATATGGACTATGACCAAACCAGGGTCAGTTGAGCAAGCTTTGAAGTTGGTGTGTGTGTGGCATGGCTGGTCTCAAGAACCCCTGAGAGCTTTCTCATGCACTCACATGTCCCTTGAAACCCTCATTTCCACACATCTGTGTGTGAGGTGGGCAGAGGAGAGACACAGCACATCCTGCCTCTGTCTCTGAGGCAAAGCAGTCACACCAGCAGCCCCAGCCTTCCCCACTTAGCCAGAAACACACCATGGCAGAACATGGCGTGTTTAGAAGGTGATTTGAATGCAGTTGTAAAAGCTTCCCTGTTCTGTGTCATTAGATGGAAGAAAAGACTTCACTGTCTTAGGTAAACCTGCGCCTTTTAAGGAAAAAATCAGAAAGTTAAACTTAAGTCACATTGGTGGGAAAATCCCTACGTGACATTCCTGATGCTTAAGTCACAAACAGAGATTACCCACTTGGAAGCAAAGTCATATTTAAAAAAAAAGAGTGTTACCAGAGATTTCTTAGTTTTTCATTTTTGTGGCTATTATGAGCAGGTTAGTGGGGTAACTTTGGGCTTCAGGGTGCAACTTTTGGGCACTCTAAGAAAACCTTCCTGGTGCTCTGTGGAAGAGAGGATGACTAAAAACCCCTGGAGTGCCTGCCATCCCCACTCATCCTCCACCACTGCACTTTCTATAGGTGAGTGCTTGACACATTCTTTGCCCTGTTCCTACTAGCACGTTCGTGACTTTCACGTTGTAGAAGAAAATAGTGGTGCTTCTTTCTGCTCTTCAGTTAAGATCTTCCTCTCTGACGTTGTTGTACTGAAATATATTAAAACTAAAGTCCGGGTCATTTATATTTTTTCTTTAGGAGATCAGACTGTTTCTAGCCTTTAAGAAAAACTTCATTTTTATTAAATGATAGCCATATTACCTTGTACAGCACCTTAGCCTGAAATGGTGAACCCCGGAATTGTTTTTCATCAAGTTTGTGTAAGTTAAACCTGAAATAGTATGGCTGTTGTGTTCAAAAGATGAATGAAAAATAAACATTTCTTTCCTTCACAATTATGTGTGGGCATGTGTTTAGAAGACATATTGATGTCGTTAACAATGATATCTTTTTTAAGATACTCACTTGACAATCACCCTCTCAGATACCCTGTTCCTGGGTGACAGTGATGCTGTTAACAAGTTTGTCTTCCCCCATCTTTTGCAATGTCCCCCCTTGTTTGACAGGTTTATGACTGGTTGCTCAGCTAAGCATTAACAAGTTTGTCTTGCCCCTAGTCTTAATTCCCCCCTCCCCTTGTTTGACAGGTTTGTCTTCTGGCATTTCAAGGAAAATGGAGTTAAACAGCAGTTGTTGAAAAAAGCAAGCTGGCGCCCACCAATCTCCATGCTGACCACTTCCCCCCTCCCCTTTGCATACCCTCGCCCAGCTCCCCCTTTTTTTCCTTTGTATAAATAACCCTGTACCCTGCCAGGGAGCAGGACGGCGGGCTTCCCGACATGAGTCTGCTGCCCTCCTCATTTGTCAACAAATCAAACCACTGTCTTTTTCCTCAAACTCTGTTTCCTTTTATTGGCTGAGGGAAACTGATGCCAGCATTCGGTATCAACAGCTGCTTTTTGGGACCCTCCCCTTCTGGCTATCCAGGTGGGCATGGCTGACACATCTCCCCTGAGGTAGCCGCTTCCATGACACTTCCTAGTCCTGCTGTCGTCTTCCTGCCATTAGCCCCAGCTGCCTCCAAAAGGTGCTCAGACTTGACAGCTCTTTTTTCACTGGGTCCATGTGTCCTCCCCTTCCTCCATCCCTTCAGTGGTAGAGGGTGTTGCATCAACGGGAGTCATGGAGCAGGCTATACAATGCAGGATGCTGCTGAAAGAGCAAGCTCCTGCTTTTTATTGATAGATTAATCATACAGCATCAACTGCATGGGATAGGAGAACAAAGGAAAAAGGATAGGTGAAACTGAACAAATGTGCATATGTATCTAGGGTTTCCAGGGGAAGGTGAGTCTGCTGACAAGGCATTTTTTTATCCATTGGTATTGAGATGGAAGCCATACACAGACCCCCTACTCGTGGTTCCAATCTTATTGACAAGGTGTTCTGCTGATCAGTCTCTGGGAAGGCAGGGTCTTGCATCAGTCAATGCCCACCCCTTCTCCCCCCCCAATCCTGGTCATTACTGGTGATGATGCATACCCATTATTCCAGGACAATCAAACATCCTGCTTTTGTTAAATTTGAAAGGAGCCTCCTTTTAGATAACAAATTGACTCATCCAGACAGACTTTGTATTTGAATGCAGAACTGCACATAAACAAAATGGCAATTTATTGGGTGGGGGTGGGTGGGGTGAGGGGAGGGGAGGATAAGGACACAAAATGGAATAGAAAAGAACACAAGGGACCATGGAGATGGATCATGGGTGAATTGGTGGTGGGTTACCCAAGGGGAATACAAAATGTAAAAGACATAAATAACAATAAAAATATACATTAAAAAATGGCAGTGGAACATGTCATTTAAGTCTAGCAGACCCACAGAAGGGAATACAGAAATTCTTTGTACTTTCATCTGCAAGAGGGTGGTCCTCAGGAAAGGGGAGTGTCCCAGGACCCCACCCCCACCTCGAGCCAGAGAGATCCAAGACACCTAGGATTACGAATCCCATAATGCCATCATCACCGAAGGGAGGATACTGAGGACTGAGGGTGGAGTTAAGCAATGGTGTTTCAGTATTTAACCAGACGTGGGCTTTGGGCTCTCTTGCTCTTGGCTGTTCGCTGAGTTTTGGTGTGCCATTGGGATTCTAGCTCAGCAGAACTAGTAGGACGCATTCATCAATTTATTCTTTTTTTTTTTTCTCTTGAGTTGTCTTTTTATTTCCCCTCCTTTTGTAAATAAACCCTTTATTAATCTTATTGTGTGTGCCTGCAATTGAGTCTTATTATAAGTCCCTTTTAAGCACACAGGTGAGGACCACTAAGGCACCCCATTTTATATCAGGACTGCCCTACAACACATCCAATTCTGCATATTTTATAGTTGATACATTCTCAGTGGTCTCAACAGCAACCCGAAGAGGGTGAAAACTGGTTCTTGGAGACTAGAAAAGCTATTCTCTTTGCATTAAAGCATTGTTATGTACAGTACATAACCAGATAAACAACATATCTGTGGCATTAAAATTCCATGGGGACGGTGACTAGGGAGAAACATGTCAAGGGCAATAATAAGAAAAAAGGTTAAGAAGTAATACTATTACCTTTGCTAGTTTACTTTTCAGTACCATTTTCATCATGTCTTCACCTGCCCAGAGTCCCCACTATCTGTAACAGGGTAGTCTCCAGGGAAAGGGGTGGTTCCAGGTTCCCTGCCCCACACAAGGGAGGAGAAGAAGAAACTGAAGAGGAAGAAGGAAGAAAGAAGGATGAGAGCCAGAAGAAGACCTGGAGGAGGCACACGGGGCAGAGAGACATGAAGAAGATGCACTTGCTTTTTGGTCCTGGACTGCTTGAAACAGACGTGGGTGAGAGACTCCAGGGGAGGCTAACAATGGCAGCATTTACCTAGATTTTGATTTTTCTCTTTTCCTCCCAGACTGTCTGGCTGTTTCTGACCCTTTCCTATGGGTCCCCAACAGAAGGTGCCTTAGACTTGTGGCAGGTTTTCAGGCCTCAGTGACCCTGCTTTGGGCCAACCCTGTTTGGCTGGGCATTTACCCACAAGGGATGGGTAACTTTGGGTGTTTGATTTGAAATCTTTATTCTTTGTCTTTTCTTTTTTGCACACTAATTGTATTAAAGTTCCTTTCCATCGAAGGTTTTATACACGAGGGTATATTTTGTCTTAATAGGGCGGATGGCAGAACCTATTTAGAGCAGGCAGATTTGGGTGTTCCGGGGTGCCCACTTCCTGCCCTGTAAAAGATTGACTCTAGAAAACCCAAATTCCTTGTTTTGTTGTTTAATGTCCTTCTTATTGTGACCCCAACTTTCTTTTAACCGTGGCTTCCTCTGGTGTCCCCACATAGGTCACCCTCTCCGGTAAAGCTGCTCATGGTCTCGGACCACAGTCCCCGCTTTCCTCCCTTACCCCTGCCAGTCTGGGCACCCTCCCCTCTTCTCTTCCCCTCCACCCCCAGAAATCCATTCAGTTTTCAAGACCAGCTAACCCCTACCTCTGGATTTAACACTTCCTTCTTCAGTTAAGTTGAAAAGTGTATCTCATTTTTCTTTGTTTCAATGGTCTTTCATATCTATATCATGCAGTAGGTAGACATTTATTACTCTGTGCTTTTTATCATCTGATTTAGATCCTTCTCCCATACAATACAGGTCCCCTCAGAGCATTTCTGAGATTTATGTGCTTCTCTACTGAGAATAGTCCTTGTGCAGTTAACACAATTTAATTATTTTCTAATTTAAGAAAAAAACCAAGAATGTCTATCAGAGAAGGACATAATAAGAGAGACTTTGATGATGCTGTGAAGGACTAGATTTATGCGCTTTTTTCCAAGTATAATTACTTAAATGTAAATATTTAGATAGTGAGCACATTTACCAGCAAGCAGAACAGAGTGTGGCGGACAAACTGAACAGTCTACAGAATCCACAGGTCATGGTGTTTCCATTTCTTCTTGTTTCAGAAAAATAATTGTAACAGTGAAACTGGAGCTGTCATTCAGAATCAAATAGAGTTTTGGGGTTCATGAGAACTTCAAGAAGTTTTATACAACAGTCGATACTGAGAATTTTCTCTAACTGCTCTATGGAGAGCAATAATCTCAGTTTAGGAAGAATTTACATGTTGGGTAACTCACTTTCTATAAAATGGTGTTAATAAGAACGGCTTAGAAAAAATATAAGAAAACACAACACATTGAACAGAGTGTCTAGGATGCAGATATTACTCAAGAAATAATTTGTAATGGTCACAGTAAATTAACCCAGCTGCTGTAACATATAACCTGGAATTCCAGATACTTTAGCTTATAAAATCCATCCCTCTGTTAATTCAGTGTCTTTCTGGTTGGGTGACATCCATGTGATCATTTAGGAACTCAAGCTCTTTATTTGGTGGTTTAGTCCTCCTCTGTGTCCATGGGGTCATCTGCATGAAGCCAAAGGATGGGGAAGATGAAAGAAGCATGAGGTGTGAGAGGTTTTATTAGCGAACTTCTCTTCCATCCCCACTCAGGTGGCTAGAACTCCACTGTGCGCCCAGCTGCAAAGGAGACAACTTAATGTAATCTCATGGTGAGATCTGAGGAACACACATGTTTGGAGACCATTGGGTCATTCTGCTACAGTTTTCTTCCTTTACTCTTGTATTTTACCTCCTAAAATTCAGGGGTATTTTAATTTTTTTTTTTCTGAGCACTGCTGAGCTAATGTTGCTTAACTTGAGTTAAATATTTCTTATACATAATAAAATTTTTGTGTACTTAACTCTAGGGCGAAGTTTGCATCAAAATCCTTGAAGAGACAGAAAGAATGAAATGTGGGCAAGAGTGAGGTGCAATATGTACTCTCATTCCAAAGAATAATTTATATATCTTCTACAGAGAACTGTGAATTTAGAATATTTATACCGCTTGGTATATTCATTCTGTTTTGGGGAAATGAGCTAAGGAAATGCTTTGAAATACAGATAAAAATATGTCCAAAAAAATCCACCAGAACTTTCTTCATAGTAGCAATTGGCAACAATCCAAATGAAAACCCCAGCGGATGATTAAATAAATTACAGTATATACATATAATTAAAGGTAGCAATTAGCTGGCCCACAGTGAATGGAAGACAGAGAAGTGACTGAGTAGGGGGGGACAAAGGGTCCTGAGGGGCCTCCCTGGTGGCGCAACAGGTTAAGCTCACCGCTGTGGAGCTGTCGGCAGCTGTGCCGCCAGTTCAATACCCAGCTGGGGAGATTCCACATGGAGCAGCAGACCTCTCCTGCCTGGCCCACCGCTTCCCTCAGCAGTGTATTTCAGTAATTCTGCCTTTTCTGCTCCCCACTGTCTCTGGTGAACCCTTTCACCGCCCTGCACCCCTGCTTATATGCAAAAATAAATATTTTTTTTAAAAGGGGGCCCTGAGGACCTGTGTGCAACTAAATGGCGGAGCCCGCCGCCTTGTGGGAGGATGGGTAATTCGGCTATAGCGCAGAGGGAGAGTTACAGTGGCCAGACCAAGCACAGAGTGCAAAGGAAAGAGCGAAAAAGGAGGAGCAAGTTTTTAAATCCAAATAGACATGTTTTGCGATTTAATCACTTTCTGAAATTTTAGGTTAACAGTCTTGTGAGAAGACATGCGATATTTCATTCCATTTCAGTTTGAATGTCAGGCTGCAGCAGGAGTGACGGGTGGGCGTGGCCACCGAGAGCAGGTTGCGGGCGAGAGCTGCCCCGCCCACCCGCACCTGCCAGCCCCTCTGACCAGCCCCTCGTACCGGGCATGCGCACTCCGCCCAGTCGCCTCCTCACCTGTCAGGGCTGGCCCAGGACTAGGAGTGGAGTCCTGCCAGCGGGAACCAGGTCTCCCCGGACCCAGCAGAAAAGACCCCATCTGTGCTTTGACCTGGGGACCTCCTTGGCAGGAGAGGACGAGGTGAGCCCACAGTGAAGGGAAGGTGAGAACATTTCCCTGTGGGCAGCCGACTGCGGAGGGGCCGCGTCGGAGGGCCCAGTGCAGGGCGGGCTGGATGGGGAAAACTGCGCCTTTGCGGTGTTCTTTATTGTGCCTGGAGGAGTGTAGGGGTCGGGTTCCTGTCTGAGCCTGACCCCCTTCGAGTGGCATCTCCACTGACTGAGCACGTCCTGCCCGGTGTTTGCGCCCGGCTCCTTCGTGGGGCACTGATGACGCCCCTGGTGTGGGTTTTCTGGGCGCCCGTTCCCTTGTTCTGTGTGTTTTTAGTCCCGGAGATACATAATATCCTCTGGGGAACATGCTGTAATGTTTTCTGGGGCTGGCATCCCCCCTCCACGCCCCGGGTCTAGCCGGCAGGAGGGCAAAGCCATCACCCACGGTCTCCACCCTGTAACTGTCCAGGGCAGCGGCCCCTGGAGGTGAAGCCAGTTTCTTCAGCCCCAGTGTTGACCTTGGAGGCAGATGGAGACTGAACAATGGGCGCTCAGCCTTGGCATCTCCCAGCGCAGTCCTCAGAAAGGGAGAGGTTAAATCCGCCATCGCCTTCCTCCAGCATCAGCCTAGGTTTAGGTTGGGACAAGTGAGAAGTCCCTCCCATCCAGAATCATTCTTAATGCCCTTGGATCACTCTTCCTGTC
>PVIJ01009654.1:0-65452 GCA_004024925.1 Scalopus aquaticus
TTTCATGTATCTGTTGGCCATTTGCTTTTCTTCTTTGGAGAAGTGCCTTTTGAGCTCTTCTGCCCATTTTTTGATTGGGTTATTGGCTTTGTTTTTGTTGAGTTGTGTGAGTTCCTTGTAAATTTTTGTTATCAGTCCTTTATCAGATGTATTGTGTGCAAAGATCTTTTCCCAGTTGGTAGGGTGTCTGTTAGTTTGGTTAATGTCTCTTTTGCTGTACAGAAGCTTTTTATTTTGATGTAATCCCATCTGTTTATATTGTCTTTCACTTCCTTTGCTTTGAGGGATCCGAACCATTCTTACTTTCTCCACTTTTGTTCAACATCTCCTAGGTTCCTGATCTTTGTTACAGATGGAAAACAAAGATGAATCTGAAGTTGAGGCCAGAACTGTGAGTGAAGGGGAACATTTGTCGAAGGGGCCAGGCCCTGGGATGGGCACTGGCTACTCTTCAGCTCGAAGCTTCAAATAGCCCTGACAAGTGCTCAAGTAAGGGAAGAGATAGTTCAGATAATTTGTTGATGGTCAACACAGTTACAGTTACGATGTGTGCTTTTTTTTTTTTTAAGATTGATTTATTTATGCATACAAGAGCTGGGGTGTAGGCCTGAGGTGTGGGGGTGGCGAGAGGATTCACCAGAGACAGAGTGGGGAGCAGAACAGGCAGAGTGACTGAAATACACTGCTGAGGGGAACAGCAGGCAAGACAAGAGAGATCTGCTGCACCATGTGGGTTAGGTCCCAGGCAGTGGATGCAGATAGCTCCTTAGTGCTGAGACTTTTGCGCCACCAGGCAGGCCTACTGTGTGTTTTGGTAAAGATCTCTAAACAAGTCTGTGACTCTCACACCACTTCTCTGTCACACTGCCTCTGCTGAAATCCTCTTTGTGGAATGATTTGGGTCCTCTGCTCTCAGACTAACAAAAAGAAACTAAAACTCTGCAGAGAAAAACTAATGAAAGAAATACACCAAAAGTTGACATTACCTTTAGTCTTTAGAATATGAGCATTTTTTCTTTATTTCCATTTCCTAAGTTTTCTAGTGAGTACTCACTTTCTTAACATGAACAACCCTACTTTAAAATAATGAAACACTAAAAACGAGAAAGCATTTCTAGGCAACACGGTTTACTAACGAAGGTCTATTATTACTTTTTCAATTCATATTTGTGTTTATACAGGGAACTAAAAGATTTTAAAAGGGAAGAACCCACCACCTACAAAAACAAAAAATTCAAATAAGCAAAACGACAAAAAGATCCTTGGAGGATCAAATAAATGCATTATTTGGTATGGAATAGCAAATAACAGGCTTAACATTTTGAATTAGAAACAATCTTAACACTTCTCACATCATTCAGGCCATCATCTAGAACTTTTCTGTGACCTGAATCAGAATTAAATTTCAAAGACATCTTTTTCCAACTTTTCAACCTGTATAAACCCTGGATTCCAAAACTGACTTTATTGAGTATGCCACTTACTCAATACTCAATAGAAACTCTACCTCACATCACTGAAATGGACCCCCTCATATTCTCTCTCTCTGCCTTCCTCCTTCAACCTTTACTCCCTCTCTCTCTCTGCCATCTACACCAAACAAACGGTCTTATTCAAGTGGTGAGGGGTGGGAGGAGGGGAGGATTTACATGTATGTATGAATCAACATGAGGGAATTTGGACAAGCAGATTATGGTTATTTCTTCTCACTCCTTACCTCAGCCATTTCGGAGAAAAGACACCAGATGCAAATTTCTTTCCAGCCACCCCATTTCATTTCCCCATGAATTAAATGCTATCACTAACATTCATTGAGGGTCGTTTTGGATACTTGGTTTTCAGGAAATGTTGCTTAAAACGTTAATAGTTTTAAGGCCTACACTTTTATCTTCCCTTTTTCTCTGGGAACTTATTGCTTACTATTGACTTTTTCTCTGAAGAATTCTCTCTCTCTTTCCTATTTAATTAGCCTGCTCCCTTGGATAATAAATATTTCATATTGTTTAAAATATAGAAGCCTTGGTTGAAGATACTCCATAAAAAGAAAAAGAAATATTGTCAATTATATATGCACACATATACATATATACATATTTATTTATCAGTCATAGCTACTAATATCACATAATAGCATACTTTTTTGTTGGTTAAATATGGGCAGTAGGCTAATGCCAAATCAAAACTAAAGTCTATACTTCACATCCTTTATTTTTTACTTCAATGATGCTTTGGAAGCAATGTTTTCTCCAGCAACAATGCACTGATTGGTTTTAAACCCATGTCCTTCATTTAGGAGCACAATTATGCGCCGATCAGCTCTTCTACACTGCTGCATTGCCATAAAATATAATCATAAAATATTCAAGAGCACCATATGTATGATGGCTTTGTTTTAATATGGCTGACAGGAAAAATATAAGTTTTTGCACAGCCAGAAAGATCAAAGTAAAAGGCACACGAAAAATGCTCATCATAATATCATCAGGAAAAATGGAAATCAAACCACACTAAGATGCCACTTCACACCTGGGAGAATGGCCCATATGAAAAGACCAGAAACAAGTGTTGATGAGGATGTAGAGAAAAAGGAACTCTTTTACACTTTTGGTGGGAATGTAGACTGGTACAGGCTCTGTGAAAACACTATGAAATTTCTCCAAAATATTAAAACTCAATCTAACATACGACCCAGCAATTCTACTCCTAGCTACCTACCTGGAGAATGCAAACATTAATTTGAAGAGACATATGCACTCCTATGTTCATCACAACATTATTTGTAATAGCGAAGTTATAGAAACAACCTAAGTGCCTAAAAATATGAGTGTATTAAGAAAATACAATATATATACAGAATGGAATACTACTCAACTGTAGACAATGGTGAAATCTTGCCATTTGTGACAACATGGATGGAACTGGACTTCTTATGCTAAGTAAAATGTCATAAGGAGAAAGACAAATATGGGATGATTTCATTCATCTGTGGAATATAGAAAACAAAGCAATGGAATAGACAATATTAAACCAAAACAAATCCTTGAAACTTGACTGCAGAAATGAGGCTACCAGAAGGGGAGACAGAGGAATGGGAGCAACGTGGTGGGGAGTTTCAGTAGACCATAGTGGAAGATTGTTGGTGCTTTGGTGGTGAGCACAGTGAGATACATTTGTAGAGATGTTAACCTATACCTCTAAAACACATACAGTAAATCAGGTCCTCCCTGGTAGCCTACAGGTTAAGTCTCAGTGCTGTCACCATGATGGCCTGAGTTCGACCTCCAGCTAGGGAACTAACCCACTTATAGCACAGCAGACCTCTCCTGTCTCACCCACTGCTCTTCTCAGCAGTGTATTTCAGTAAATCCACCAGTTCTGCTCCCCACTCTGTCACTCGTGAATCCTCTTACCTCCCACACCTCTGGCCTACACCCCAGTTCTTCTATGTAAAAATAAATAAATCTTTTAATTAAAAAAAAACAGTGTGGGGCCTCCCTGGTGGCGCAGCGGTTAAGCGTTGCGCTGTGGAGCTGTTGGCAGCGGTGACACGAGTTCGACGCCCCGCGGAGGAGATTGCCACATGGCACAGCAGACCTCTCCTGCCTCGTCTGCTGCTCACCTCAGCAGAGTATTTTGGTCGATCTGCCTGTTCTGCTCCCCATTCTGTCTCTGGTGAACTCTCTCGCCGCCCCACGCCTCTGGCCTGTACCCCAGCTTGTATGCATAAATAAATAAATCTTTTAAAAAAACCACAGTGTGAGAAATCAATGTTACCTCAAAAAATATAATTTAAGAAATGGAGAGAATGGAGAGACAGATGATAGATAGATTGAGCAGATAGATGGATACAGATAAGTAGATAGCAATTGTATCTGGAGTAGAGCAGGAATTCAATAAATATTAGCTGGTATGCTGGAAGCAACAATCTCATTTTTTTTTTTTTTAAGAGTACTCTTTTTTTTTTTAAGATTTCTTTTTTATTTATACATACAAGCTGGGGTATAGGCCAGAGGCGCGGGGCGGCGAGAGGGTTCACCAGAGACAGAGCGGGGAGCAGAACAGGCAGATCAGAAATACACTGCTGAGGGGAGCAGCGGGCAAGGCAGGAGAGGTCTGCCGCGCCATGTGGGACTCTCTCTGGCAGGGCGTGGAACTTGCATCGCCGCTGCCGACAGCTCCACAGCGCAGCGCCCAACCGCTGCACCCCCGGGGAGGCCCGCAACAATCTCATTCTTTAGGAAAATATTTCTTCTCTCCATCCCCAAGTATGTGGTTTAGTAAGTGTCACTGCTTTAGGGATCTTGCCTCTCTAGATATATATGGTATGTCTAGACTTGGAACTTGTCCCAAGGTAGTCCCTAGCACAAAAAATGGTAAGAGCAGAAGTAGTTCCTTCAGTCAGACAGATCCAATTATTGATAGAATTCTCTCCTGAGATGTATTTAGCTGTGACTCAGTACTGAGGGTGATGAAGCTGGGAGGTGAAAAGTCCAAGAGTGCTTAGTGACTAAGTTTTTACCTTGGAGTTGGCTATTTTGAGAGGATGAGATCAATACTCAAAGATAATAGGAGAGTCCTGGCAGTTCTAGCCCCTACATTCCAGTACCCCAAGGCATCCCCAGCTTTGTTCCTGATAAATTTACAGAAGTGGATCAATAAATTACTCTATTTGTCTGACCTTGCTGGGCTTTCATAGGTCTCTTAGTTTGAGTTGCCCCAAATGCATTCCCTGAGACAAGGAATCAAGTTCAAGTAGTTTATCCTAGTAGATCCTGGGAAACAAGGTGAGAAGACTGGGGAAGTAAGACAGGCAAGGGAAGGCAGCGGATGAAGATTTTCTCAGGCTAAGTTACAACTCTGAGCTCCTGTGGGAACCAGCTGAAAATCATAACTCGATAAGCCATCCCTAAAGGAGAGAGTGGGATGATCACCTAAACTCTTTCCTGGCTCTGGTAAGGGCTTTTCCTGGGGTATATGAGTTCACTGGCACTCATCATGCTGCAGGCAGAGAAGGTCCAAGGGGTTAAAGGAGATCTTGCAAGTGGTGGAATTCAGGCCCATGTGCTCTGAAGAAGGAAGGATGAGATGTGGACAGGACACCTACAACATATGTTTCAACATACAGGGAGGAATGCTCTGATTGATGCAGTAGAGATAAACTTGTTGCAAAACCCCAAAGTTTTAGTTCATGTCATGCAGAAATTGTATGTCCAGTCCTCTTCTGTTCTCTGAACAAATCTAAATTTCCTCCAAGTGCTTTTGGACATACTTTCCTGTGTTGACTGTTGGAAGTCATTAAAACAGTCCCTGACAACTGATTTTGGACTTTTCCTCATAGTTAGATTGCATTGAGAATTATTTTTCCCTCACAGTTTCACCCAGAGAGACTTTTGGCCTCCCTACAGTCTGGGCTGTCACTTTTCAGATAAGATGTCAATATGAGGTTATGATGCCATGGTCATTTAAAAATAGACGTGATTGCAATAACTGAAAATCAGTAGCAAAGAGGACTCCTCTATGGGAGAGTCTCTACTGCCTGGTTTAACGACTATCAAGTGTTTTCTTGGAAGTTGTTTGACTGCTTTTTTAAAAAGTGAAGATTTTGTTAAAGAACAAGACCACACATCTTTTATATGACTTTATATTTAGAGAAAGACATTTGTATAATTTTATACTGTAATTGAGAGATTGTATTCTCTTTTGTGGAATCACCATAATTACTTAGCTTTATACATGAATTCTCAAAGCTGGTGATAACTGGCTTAAATACAAATAAAAAATGTGTGATGTAAAAAAGCAAAGCTACAATTTGGAGTCCTTTGAGAAACTGCTAATTGTTATTTAGAGTAAAGGGTATCATGAGAGGTAGATAAGAATAAAGCAGGAGCCCTACAGTAAACTTCATCCCTTTTTCTCCCTCCTTTTGTTATTGGACCAAGCTGCCTTAGCAGCTTGGGTGCCTGCAGGAGCTGTGGGGCCTCTTATCCCGCTGCTCCGGAGTCAGTTATAGCAGTTGCTCTTGCCCAGTAACTGCCGTTTTTGTATGGACCAATCAGGTGCTAGGAGCTGATGGGTCGGTCCAATCAGCTCCAGGATTGAACAAGGTCCAATAAGACTTATGGATGGTACTCTGGGAGAGGATATAAGCCAGGACTGGAGGGACCGAAAAAAAAAAAGTAAAGGCAGGAAAAGATTGGACCGAAGGAAGGAGGAAAAAGGAGAAAAGATTGAACTGAACAGGAGAAGACACAACACGACCAGGCCCCAGGAGAAGAAAGACGAAGGTTCCAGACTCCGAAGAGAGAAGAGAGAAGTCAGTTCCTGGCCTCTGAGAAGAGAAGAGAGAAGAAAAGAAGCACCAGCAGCCGCCCTCCGAGGAGGAAGAGAAGCCAAAGGACTCTGAAGAGACTGGGCCTCGGTGCTGTCTCTGACGTAGCCTGAAAGGAGCCCCAGAGGCCTGCGCCTGGTGTCTGAGACCTGTTTGTGGGTGTCACCCAGCACCTCCCAAGGAGCTGCCGTCCCGCTGCGTTCTGGGTGAGGCGGCCGCCACCTGAGGCTGCAGTGAGCTCTCTGTTTCCCCCGTTTGTACCATAAACCCCATGTTTGCTGTTGTTGTTCCTGCAGCCTGAAGTCTCCTGCAATTGTGCGCGCGGGTGAGAAACCACAGTGTCCTGTCCTCTCATCAGGCACTGTCCTTTGTTGTATTTGGCCTTTTGGGGCTTTTTGGTCGCTCTTGCCACAGAGCCTGGGCATTTGTGGCCCGTTTCTGCCCGATTTCAGTTGGCCACCACGAAGGGAATAGACACCCCTTCTGCCCGATTTCACTTTCACTATTCCAACAATATGCATTAACACAAACACAAGCACACACATAACACATCAACACCACAGACTTTCAAAAGGCAACTGGCAGAAATATGACTTTAACACTTAGAAATGTTTCCTTAAGACTTATGTTCTTTTTATTTAAACATAATGCTCTATCATCACTAGAAAAGGAATTGGTTCAACTCTTTCAAATTCAATTATTCAACACTCAAAATTAACTTGTGAAATTATCACACTTCTAAAAGTTGAAAATCACCAAGAAAACCTGAGCACCTGCTATTTACTAAGAAATGGAAAAATTAAATATGTAAAGGTGAAAGTAAATGTTTATAAAAAAAGAAAAATGTATTTAAATGTTTTAATCTAAAGCCTTATTTTTCTTGTTTGTTGCATGTGGGATGATCAGATCTGTTTTATTATCTACATGAACATTGAATGAAATAACTCATTTGAACAAGTCATGTTTTATATTTTATTTGATATGTATTAGTATACTGTAGGGTAAATGAGAGAATTATCAGGTTTTTCCACCCTCGCCTCAATGATGGACCTCTGCAGGCCTACACACATGCCTGATGGCGGGCACCTAGAGTAGGGTGTGGGCATACGTGAGTGGGCACACCTGGGCCAGAGACTGGGCCTATAAGCAGAGGAAGCAGCATCAGAAGCAACAGCAGAGAACAGAGCATGAAGCAGAGGACTATTCGGGGTACAGCACAAAGACCATGAGACGCTGCCAGAGAGCCCGAGAGAGTGAAGAGTCACCAGGGGCTGGAAGGCCTGCGAGTCTCCCGGCCCCCTGGCTCCATTGTCTGCCATGAACCTGATTACCTCTCTACAAAAAAACAATAAAAAGTCTAAAAGGCCACCGAGGGCTCCTCCTTCCCTTTAGACCCGTCTGCGCAGCTCCATAACGACACTGTGCTTCCTGGTATCCTTCCTGCTGCAACAATATGAATGTCTTATTGCATGTGGAGAAATGAACTGCTGCCAAAGAAGTACAGAGAAGCAGAAGTATAGAAAAATGAAGCCAGGATAATGCTTAATTTTTACCTAAAATCTTAGTAGCTGACACAATACATTCATTTCAAAACAACTTCCTTCTCCAGACACAAAGAATTCTGCATCCTCAGGCCAATTAAGTTAGTTTCTCCTAAGTGATTTTGGTTAGAAGCAGGTTTTTAACTACAATCATCTTCACTGGGTTAAGGCTCATCAATTCCACTCCAGCACCATCCTGCCTGGGCATCAATTGCCAGCGAAACAGCTTAGTGTGGCAATGAGGAAGGCCTTACGCTTCGGACATGTCAGAAATCTTGATGTGCCCACACACATTTCCCCTGCACCTGGGCATGGTTTACATCACCGAGAAAGAGGGCAGGAATTATCTATAAGCTCTTGAATGAGCGTGGAGAGGAACAGCTGTTGACAGCAAATTGATTTCATTGGTTGAGTTCAACAGCATCAGGCAGGGGGCCTGGAGTTGCAGCACGCTGCTGTGCCTACCCACCAGGGTAGTTAACATCATTAAGAAAATTCAGGAGTGCCTAACCGGAGAAGCAGAGAGCTAGGATCACTGCAGAAGGAGGGGAGCTGAGAAGTAGAATTCTGATCCACAGGGCACTCCACGGGCCTTAAACAGAGAAAGGAACAAGCAGCAGGGTGGATTGCAAAACACCACTTGCTACCCTGTCTTTACAGCAGCCCTGTTGCCAGATGAGAAAACTATTTGGTCTTTTCAGGTCCCATAGTGTGGCATCCTTTTCAGTACACTGAGCTCACGGTGGCATTTACCGTATTTCCCTAAAGCCCATACGGACACTATAGGAGATGAAAACCAAGTGGTTTCCTCATCCACTGTGTGTGTGTGAGAGCCCAGAGGGAGCCGCCACATCTTTCCAGATACCTTTTATGGGAGCAAGAATGCTTAATGTCAAAACACATGACAAGAGAAGCAGGATGAGACCCAAGTGCAGGAAACTGCTGTCTACAACAGCCAAATATTTAGATCCTAGAAAAAGGTTGTCAAAGGCTTCATTTCCTGAACATACATGCCAGATATAGCTGTCTAGGTATCAAATTTCCAACTTGGTTTTAATCTAATTCTTAAGCCTGCCTGGTTTATATATCTCAAATAGCCTATGTGTAAAAGAGTAGAAACTAAATTCATGCTTGGAGATCCTATTATACATGGATTTTAGTAGTGGCTCTCTAGGCATTGACTAGAGGTAGTCGCATGGAGTTGTTTGAAAATGCCAGTGTAAAGCTTTCTTTCAAATAGAAATAACAAGGGCTAAAAGGAAGAAAAGTCCTCCTGTATTCCACGCCATCTTCTCCAGGATCTAATCTTAAGTAAAGTGCCAGAAATTCGGGACCCCTATTTTAAAAAAGGGAATTTTCCAAATGCCCTCCATTTAAGGAATGCACATTTATAGAACATAATTTCCCAAAACTTCTGTAAGACTTATCACTATGTTTTACCCTTTTAGAAGACTTCATAATTAATATCAGGGTGTTTAGTCATAACTGTTATTACAAGTGAAGGTTATTAGAAGTGAAGATTCTCAGAACTGGCCCCTCAGAAAGCTCCACTCTGGCATGTAGATTATTTTGAGTTGAAGTCCATTGAGGTCCTGGAGGCTAAGGAAGCTTTTTCTTCTCCCTTAATAAGAGAAGGAATCACCATTCCATAATTATCTAAGAGAATGTAGATTAGGGGGTTTATTCAGATGCAAAATTATCTGTAGAAATATCCACTCTATCTGAGAAACAGATCTGCATCTCCAGAAAGAACATGAATCACCCCCTTCTCCTCATGTCAAGTCTTCCTCCTTTCTTCTTGGGTCCTGGCTCGTACCCTATTCTCTGTTGAGGATATAAGCTCTTTTCTCACCATTGAAAATGGATCCTTGGGCCTCTCTGGTGGTGCAAGGGGTTAAGTCTCAGCACTGTGAAGCTATAAACAACTACTGCAGCATGAGTTTGATCCCCGGCCAGGGAGCTTCCCATATGGCACAGCAGACCTCTCCTGTCTCACCTGCTGCTTCCCTCAGCACTGTACTTCAGTCAGTCTGCCTGTTCTGCTCCCCACCTGTCTCTGGTGAATCCTCTCACCCCACCCCCCACCTCTGGTCTACACCCCAGCTCTTGTAGGCATAAATAAATGAATCTTTAAAAAATAAAAGAAAATGGGATCTTGTAATGCATGTAGACTCCCTATGCACACATTATTTTTTTTTCTTCTGCCAACCATCTGATGCTGTTTTGATTGGTCAACCAGCCTGAGAAGAACCCAAAGGGGAAAGGGGGATTGTTCCCCTTCACCTCTACTGTGAGTACTTTCTGATTTCCTTAATCACTTCTGAAAATGAAAAAGTAGAGTAAGAAAGTCTTGTGCTTGCAATTCTCTACAGCACAATGGAAGGTCTCCTGTTCATCATTTATTTCCGAAATCACTATTCTGTTATCCAAGGCCAAAAATGTGCCTTTCGCATAGACATAGCCTCATCCTCCGCAATTCTTGCACGTCTTTGCAGTTGAAAAGAGGAGGCATCAGTTTTAGAGCCTCTACAATAATTCCAGGTTATGCGTAATTGGCATGATCACATTAACAAACAAGACTTACCCAGAGAGATGAAGGCACTGGCTCAAGCTCTCAGGACTCATAGGTGTTGGAGAGGATTTAAACTCAAGCAAGTGTGTTTGGTTCCAAAGTTATATAACATAGTATTATCATGGACTTTTTCATTCATAGCGCAACCTCTATCCTTCACACTATACTTAAATAATCTCAGATTCCTACTTCAGACCCAAATTAAGCTTGAAAAATCAACTTAATATACTTGTGTGTTTCTGACATTGGCAGCAAGAAACACCTTGGTCTCACAATCTACAACTTGTAAGTTATGTCAATTCCACCTATTGTTTCTTCATTAACTGTAACAGATCTACAAAGTAAATCAATAGAAAAGTACACACTACAATATAAAGTTCTCTCATTCATTCAAACACTAAGTGAAAGGAAGATCTCCTTATCCACGTGCTCACAATGATTCTACCTGCAGCACTCTTAGGTGGAGATTTGGGAAAGTGTCAGCTACATCATATTTGGCTACAGGACTATTCCTGATGGTACCAAACATCTGTTTTATTTTCTTGACTGTAATAGTGCATGCACTAATGACTTTTAAAGAGTAGTACATTATGCAAAGAACACTGAAATTCCACAAAAAGTTAGGTGCCACGCCAAAGAATATCCAAAGTTTTAAAAGAGGGAGCAGCATTAATGGGATAAACCAAGTGATGTCATAGGCAATAACATTAATTTAAAAAGTTTTGAAAATATCTAAATTAGAGTTTCATTTTTTTCATTCTGTAATTGCTATTTTATAATCATTAACACTCCAATATATGAGGAAGAACATATAGATTACAGAAACAGAGCTGGAAAGAAATTCAGTGGTTTATCTAGATCAGATATAATTTTCCTGAAATTACACCTCCTTTCTTATGTCTTTGCTTAGTGTTCTGTTTAAAGATCTTGCTGGTGGGAGCTGTTTTCCGTTTGGAAAACAGTGCACAGCTGATTAAACAAAATGGCTTATATAAAAGAAGACCTAGGTTCAAACTGGCTTTGTCACTTCCTTACATGCATTCCTGGACAAGTTGCTGCATCTCTTTATCCTGATTCTTAAAATAAGGAGAATCTTCATTTCTCCATTTTACATGGCTGCTGTAAGGGAGTAAATTAGTTAATTGGTGTCAAACAGTGTCTTAGTTTAAATACTCAAGAAATATTAACTATTATCTTCCAAGTCAGCACTCTATATGGATATTTCTGACATCTCTAAGGAACATCTGAGTTTCCTAGAAAAGTACACTTCAGATTTTCTCAGTTCCCAAATGCAGCTTTTAATCTGGATATTAAGTATTTTAGAATAAGAACATTAAATGCCATATGTAGTTTGCATGACATATTTCCCTCTGCCAAGCAGTTAACTTTGCAACTCATTCCAGTGGTTTAATTACAAGTTGAGCCCTGACACATTCATCACTCTGAGGAGGGAAAATCCATTCAGGGGAGACTAGAAGTGACTTCTTTCTGCATGAGTTATCAATCAGGAAATCAAATCAATCCAAGCAGATGTATCAAATGCAGAGCTTCAGTTCCATGCTTGTTTGGCTTATAGTGTTTTTATTTTTAATATCATTTCCATTTTCTAAGACATGCTAGTCCATGCCCAAACACTTATTTCATTTGTAGTTAGTACTAGCTTTGCCTTAGGACCATTAAAGGAAATCCTACAAAGTAATCATACTAACCTTGTCAAATATAAGGCAGACAATGATTAGCATCTCTTTAATAAGCCTCTTTTCCGTGGGGGTAAGTCAGGAATTCCTAAAATAGAGTGGTCCTTGCAATCTACCACCAGGAAACAATATTCTGAGCCATCTCCAAAAAGAGTAATTCCTATCACTAATAAGGTTTCTATTTTAGTTTTTTCTACTAGAGTAAAAATCACCTACATTTCCTAGGCCAGCATTTCTACCCACAGGATAGAATGGGTTATAGGTAAGCCCAGGTATTGATCCGTCAGTCCTAGTTTCCACCTCGGGAAGCCTAGTATGCAGCATCATCTTATCAAGGATACAGTCAATGTATAAAACATTTTCTGCTTAAGTACTGTCATAAAAAGTCTTGAGAAACGTAGCAGGTCCTGGTCTATTCTTCCCTGACTAGCTGAAGGAAGTCCGGTGTCCTAAGTGGTATCTGGCTGTGAGACATACAATAGTGGTTTTCTGTGTCTCTGGCAGAAGGGAATTGGAATGTTTCTTTCTAGTTCTCCATAGACTGGTGGGGAATGTGTGACTTCTCTATAATTTGGTGAGTTTTAATATGTATCCTATACTTGGAAATTTTAGGTGGACAAAGTAGATTTTGTCTTCCTTTATCAAAATTTTAATTGTCTAATGATTTATGAACAGTAGCATAATAAGTGAACAAAGATAAGGTATATCTGGGTTCATGTTCACAGTTTACTATTCCATGTTTTCTTTTAAATACCAGGAAGAGGGATGTGTGGTAAACACTAGGCCAATAGTCAGTGTCAACTATATTTTCATTCTTCTTATTCTATGAATACTGATAGTTCTACAGCATCTCTTCACCCAGAAGACTGAACCTCTTAAAATTATGAATATAAAACAGAAAAGCACAATGGAACAAAATAGAGAAGTCATATATCCATATATATGTATAGTATCAGGAAACATTGTCCAAAGCTCATTTTTGGCACACTGAGGTTAAGAAGGTATACACGGGGAAAAAAAGAAAAGGTGTGTAGGAATAATATTAGCCTAAAATAAAAATTAGCCAGTGACTCAAGAAGGAAATGTTATTACCATATAGGAGTAAAACTTTCTAGTGTTGCTATTTTGGTGTTTAGAGCATCATAGTAAGACATTTCCAATTCCTTTTATAAACTCTTAATTGTGGAGGGAAGGGGTATTTGACAAAAGAGGTTGATGACTGACTCAGAAGTGTTCATTGTGCTGTTCAATACTTCCTTCTTTAAGTGAAGCATAAGGTGAAAATTAAATCACCAAGAAAGAGAACTGTAAAACAAAAAGGATTGCTTTAAATAAAGGAAGTCTTGAAATGCTTAACAAACATGTGATAGAGGAGAACTTCTCAGGAAGGAGAGAAAAAACAACGCTGACGAAGGAGTGGTGGTGAGATGGAGAACTGTCAGAGGCAGCAGATTTTGAAAAGGAAGAAAGACATCACAAAAATATATGAGTATGGGAACAACATGGAGAGACACAATGGGATTCATTCTACTTCTTTGTCTCCAAGCAGATTAGAACTAAAGACAGTTCCCTCTATAGTTGCTCTTCCAACGAGTAACCATGACCCACATGTGGCTGTCCAGCCTTGACATACAGCTATTGCGAATTGACATGTGCTCCAAGTGTAAACTACACACCAACATTTTCCCCATCACTATCTCTTTTATTACCTTGTCCCTTTCTTCCCCATCCTTCCCTCTGAACCTCAGAGCCCTCACTGTGTATATGATGTTCATTTGTTGTTGTATTGGGCAACACCGCACAGATACACGGGAGTCGTGGAGCAGGCTGTGCAATGCAGGATGCTGCTCAGTAAGCGAGATCCTGGCCTTTTTATTCCAGAATAATCATACAACATCAGTTACAGAGATCAGGCAGACAAGGAGAAAAAGATTGATAAACTAAAGGATGTGTTTTTGCCATTAGGGGCTTCGGGGGGACATGAGTCTGCTGACCAGATAATTTTTATCTGTTTGGCAACCAAATGTTATACTCGAAGCTATACCCCAGACCCTCAGGTATGGTTCTCATCTTATCAACAAGGCTTTCCACTGATCAGCTTCTGGGGTCCCTTGTCATACACCAGTCCTCGGCCACCCCGGGCTTTCCCAATCATACCTCGTGATACATAAGTCTTCAGCCAGTCATACCTCATGATGCAGACTTCCCAGAGTGATCAGGTTTTCTGCTCTTGGTTGATGTGAGAAGTACCTTGTAAGGTTTTGCTATGACCGATTAATCGGGGAGTTCTGACCTTTGTATAGGAATGCAGAACTGTAGGTAACAAGTGGTGGCCAAACAGGCTGCTTAAGTCTAGCAGACCCACAATTTGTAAATATTTTACTTTGTCAAATTTTTCTTTATGCAAATGTCCAGTGTTTGTTTTTGTCATTCTGACTTGCTTTATGACACATAATTCCCTCAAACTCCCTTCACTGTTGCTGGAAATGGATGCACTTCCTCTTTCCTTATGGCTGAATAGTATTCCTTATTGTGAATATACCACATCATCTTGAAACTCTTGTTTGCTGGTGGACATTTAGGATCCTCCATGTCCCAGCTATTGTAAATAATGCTGAAATAAACACTGTACAGCAAACAGCTTTTTGCATTGATTGTTTCATTGTCTTTGCATCGATGCCAGAGAGTGGGATTTCTGAATCACGCAGCATTTCCATTTTTAATTTTTAAAGGGAAATCCAGCTTGCTTTCCATAATGGTTACACCAGTTCACTTTCTCACCAACAGTGTAACAGGGTTCCTCATTCTCTGCTGCCTTTCTAACACCTGCTGTTGGGTTGTTTTATTTTTAAAGTGTAGAATTCAGTAGTTTCTAATGCATTCACACAGTTGTACAAACATCGTCATTCTATCTAAATTCAAAACATTTAATGTGTCATTCACATGGGTGTGAGTTGGTATGTCATTGTATTTTAATCTACATCTTTCATATACGAAGCAATGACAAACATTTTTTCATTTGTCTATTGACCTGGATATCCTCTTTGGTGAATTGTCTGTAAATATTTGCTGTCTATTTATTTATTATGTTGTTTATTTTCTGTTCTTAAATTGTATACTTTTTTATTTACCTTACCTCTTAACACTTTGTCAATGACATACTGTACGAACATTTTCTCCTATTCAGTAGGATATATTAGTTTTATATCTTCTTCTGTTACATATGACAATTTTGAATGCTTAGTACAAAAAGGATGTAAAATAGCATGCTAAAATTTTTATAATAATACTATCTTGAATATATTAAGTATATTGTCAAAATGAACTTAACCCCTGTTTGTAGTTATTGTTGTCTTATGCTCCTTTTTAGTGTGACCACTAGAAAATTTTAAATGACATGGCTTGCATTATGAAAACTGCCCTTGAAAACTCAAGGGTTTTAAAAACTTATTTGAATGTATTTACCCATGAATATTGTCTTATTTGAGAAGAATGGTAGTGGCTTACCCCAAATTTAGCAAACTTCTCACTGGTCCATTAACTGTATTGGTTTTTCTGTTGGTGACCGTCACACTTGACCCTGTAATTCATGCCACTCCCATCCTCACATCTGAGAAAAGCCACTGAACAAAATGATAGCTAGTAGCTCCCCAGTTCCTTTTCTTAATATATGCTATTGAGGAAGCAGAACAGGAGAAGGCAAGATAAAGGTAGAACTGACCTGGAAAAATGTGAGTTGAGAAAAAACTGGAAAACTAAACAAAGTGAAAAAGCTTGTGCTCAGAAGTTAAATAATGAACATACATGCAAATTAACCTTAAAAAATGTTTTTATGCTCACCATAATTATGGATTGGTTTACTGAATCATTTAAGAGTCTTCACAAGAAGTTTGAAATATTTTGCATTTCACTATATTTAAGTATCTATTTGGGAGTTTGGGTTAGGTGAATTATAAAATCCTTTCAAGTCCAAGCTTGTATTGTTTGCTTCTGTTTTAAGAACTAATCAGCACTCCTACCTTGAACTCCCTTCTCTGCACTATCTGTGTAGCTGGTTCATCTTGCCATTTAGGCTTCAACATAAAGGTTATCTGTTGAGTTCTTTCCTGACCACTGATCTGGCCCTTCTGTCCTTCTCCATCACATCACCTTACTTTATTTTCTCCAAGGGGCTTATTTCTGATTTTTCCTTGTTTTTATTCTTGTTTTCTCATTAATTTGTTTATTTACCCTACAAGAATCTAATCATCATGAAAAAAAGGAACTTGTATCTCTTATTTACTGTTCTATCTATCCACAAAGAAAAGTGCCTGGGATATAATATATATTTAAGGAATGCTAAGAAAATGATTCAGATTTGATTCTTAGATATGAATAAGAATGATTTTGGCTAAGTGAACAGACATAAAATGTATTAATCAACATAATAATTAATGAAAGCTACAGAACCAAACTTGGAAAATAGGGAGGATAAAGGGAGGTCACACAGTCAGAACAGAGTCCCTACAGCTGAAACAACTCTATAAGCTCTGCTCAGTGAGGACATCTCTGTCCCTGGCACCCAATATTTAATCTCTAGCTTTCCGCCACTGGCTAACACCACTGGATTTGGACATTGTCCTTATGTTACCATTTACACAGCTGCCCTTAGAAACTGCATACTGCTGTCACTTGGGTCATCATCAAACAGAACTATGTATTGATCTAACTTTCCATCACAAAATCCACAGGTAGAATTCTCTGTGTGCATATGATTGTTCAACTCTAGGTCACATGGGTCATGCCCGAGCCACTAGGGAAATGGTAATGAGAATCTGAGTATTTTTTTTCCTTCTATACAAAGAAAAGTGCTTTATTTCTCTTTAAGATTCATAAGGCAAAGTTATATCAGAAGATAGAGAAGAGGCTCAGATGAGAGGCAGATTTCTCAAATGACAAATGTTCCCTAAAATCTTGTGTGTGATTGTGGATGTATCCATTTCTTTTTCTTTTATCACATATATTCCTCACTGCTGCATGTCCTACAGTTAGTCTTCTTAGACTGGTGTAAATTTATTAATGCTAAATGCCATGCTGTATTAAGTCAGGGTTCTCCAGATAAACACTAACATGTTCTTACATAATTTTAACATTTATTTATTTTTATTTGTTTTGCTGTTATTTATTTTATTATTATCATATTATTATATATGTATTTATTATAAGGAATTAGTTCATGCTACTATGGTGGTTGAGAATTCCCAAGATCTGCCAGCAGTTGGTAAGCTGGCAGCCCGTTTGAGCCAATGGTGTAGTTCCAGTCTGATTCCAAAGGTTTGTGACCCAGAAGACAGGGTGGTATAATTTCCAGATGGTCAGTCTCAAGATTCAAGAAAGGCCACAATTTCAAGGGTCCAAAGGCAAAGAAAAAGCAATTCCCCGGTTGAAGGTAGGCAGATAGTGGAATCCCTCTTATTGCTGGTAGGGGGCTTTTTTGGTTCTATTCAGGCCTTCAACTGATTGGATAAAGGCTGATCACATTATGGAGGAAAAACCTGCTTTACTCAATCTACAGCTATTCACTTTTTTATCTCATCCAAAAACAACACCACAGACATACCTATAATAGTGTTTGGCCAAAGATTTGAGTACCCCATGGTGCTGACACATAAAATTAACCATCTCATAAGTCATTCTGAGGACAATTAACAATCTCCAAATCAGAGCATTTGCCACGGTTGTTCTTAAGCCTGCTCTTTAACAAGGAGTCTATTATTTTGCTCTTTAATTCCTGAAGGGAACTATTCTCCCTCTGAGAACCCGGGTGAATATATCATCTTCAAAATGCACAAACTGGACAGTAGGTTTGGGATGAGGGAGTACTGAAAAACTATAGTAATTGCACATTCAAAGGCTAATCATTTAGGTTGATATATGAACTGCTGTCAATGGGGTGACACAGAAACCACATGCTCATTTACAAATTGAAATGTGAGGTGAAACTGAGTAAGAGACAGATTCCGCCTTCTAGGAGGAAAAGGACATCTGATTCATGGCAAGTCCTGCCAAGGAATCACTGTTGGAGCCAAATGACTCCCTGCCATTTAACCCTGAGAAACAATGAAAGACAGTGGCAGGTTTAGTAAAGGGACAAAAGACTTATTTTAAAAAGGAGCTTGATAAATACTTTGAGTTGAATTATATTGCCACTGCTAAAATCCCATCAATATTTAAAGCAGGGCCTCCCTGGTGGTACAGGGGTTAAAGTCTCAGCACTATCAAGCTATTGCCAGCCACGGCAGCATGGGTCCGATTCCGGGACCTCTCCAGTCTCGCCCGCTGCTCCCCCTCAGCAGTGTATTTCAGTGGGTCCACCTGTTCTGATCCCCACTCTGTCTCTGGTGAATCTTCTCAGTCCCCACATCTTTGGCCTACACCCCAGTTCTTGATTGCACAAGTAAATCTTTTAAAATATATATTTAAAAGCAACAAAAGAAACAATTTCCTAAGATGTTCCTTGTTCTCAGGATGGTCAAATTTTGCCCTCAGAATAAGGTCAAAAGAAATCAGAAAAATATAAAGTACTAAAAAGTAAACACAAACAGAAAAAGCAAATTCATTCTCTAAACCATGAGCAAGTCAAAGGCCAAGTCAAAAGCCTCTTGCTAAGAGGGAGTCTTGCATAATGCAGTATCCCAGATGGTCAAGGTTTAGTGTTATTGTAAAAGGTCAGTAACTCCACACTGCATATGAGATGTTTCAATCATAGGCCATTAAAGGCAAACTTACCATCCTTGATATTAAAAAGGGGTGTTAAGAAAGCATTTGTAAACTCACAGACAGGTGGAAACAATGACTCCAAATCTTGTCCTTACCTAGGATTTGAATTCTAGAATCCTGAATTTCTGAGTTAAAATTTTGAAAAAAATTATACATCAGAGCCTGGACTTGTATGCGGTAGGTGAGGCACTCCCTGGGGGCACAAATTTAAGGATGTATCACAAAAACTTTTGATAAGATAAATAATATTTTAAAGCAATTTTTAAAAAAATCAGCAAACTATTTCACAGGCTATTTGCCTGATTTTGTAAATTAAGTTTTATTGGAAACAAGTCAGTGAGACAGAGTTGGATCCTGTCCTGTCATTATTTAAAAGTGTAATGCCATTAACATTTTATTTATCATGGATTTCTGTTGCATGGATTTTTTAAAGATCACATTAAAATATTATTTATCTTTAATATTGAGTTTTTAGTGTACCCTTAAATTTTGGACTCAAGATGTTTTTTCACTCCAGTCCTGGCCTTGCTACACACCCTTTTGAATCAAACTGAAAATACTACCATCAATCACATTCACTGAAATATGTTTTGCCAAGAGAATTATATTGGATTATCAATTTCTCTCTGGTAGTACCTTCACGAGAATATTATTTTCCCATCTGACAGATGAGCACTTGATGCTCCTTGGTCATGATAATACAGCAAAGGCAGAATGAGGTAAAACTGTGATACATTCTCCACAGTTTGATATGATGTCCCATGCTACTAATATTCACCTAAAGATTTGACAAGTTCCTTCCATGGGAAATTGCTTTTCATTGTTCATAGCATCATATTTTGATACTCTTGGGGAAATCCCTTCCTTTTGGTTTTACTCATGTGCTTATCAAATGAATAGCAATGACCAAATAAAACTTGTATCTCTTTTTGAAAGACTCATACATGGATGGATATTATTATCAAATATACTTATACAGTGTTGAAGAAAGTGTTCATGTACATAACATAATCTGTGCCATTCAAAATAAAGTAAAAATTATTTAACACATACTTTTGCAAGAGCCTGAAATTATTATAATTTGAGTATACAGAGTAACTTGATCGTTTAGATAGGGAATACTTGAAGGGATCTTTGCAAACATAATTTGATCTGAATATTATAAGAATCCTATATTGACAGTACAGAGGGTATTTCTTCTCTGTTACAGCCTCCCTACTCAAAGGGTTATCTAGCTTTAGTTTCAACCACAATGACATCCTCTCAGTCACAGCCATACCAAGAGGATATGGTCACATATCCTTCATTCACATTTCAGCACCCTTCTTATCACACAAAAATGATGTACTGCTGCTGGAGTTAGTATGCCCAGGGATATTCTCCTCCTCCTCCTCCTCCTTCTCCTCCTTCTCCTCCTCCTTCTCCTCTTCCTCCTCCTCCACTAGCTCTAGGGGTGGGTACTCCTTGGAACACAGTAGCCACACTGTGAGAAACCCAAGTTTAAGTAGAGACCATATACTGAGCTACAGGTGAGCGCCCAGATGACAGGCAGAGTCAGCAACATACCACACCATGACATATGTTCTTTCATCTGGACCCCACAGAAGTCAAGAGAAGTCAAAGCTATTTCTGTTATTTAAAGTTCTTATATTAAATTTTGAAGAAACAGGGGCCTCCCTGATGGCACAATGGGTTAAGTCTCAGCACTATGAAGCTATCTACAGCCACTGCAGCATGAGTTCGATCCCTGGCCAGGGAGCTAACCCACATGGCACAACAGACCTCTCCTGTCTTGCCCACTACTCCCCTCAGCAGTGTATTTCAGTAGATCCGCCTGTTCTGCTCCCCACTTTGTCTTTGGTGAATCCTCTCACCAACCCCCCACACACCTCTGGTCTACACCCCAGTTCTTGTATGCATAAATAAATAAATCTTGAAAAAAAAATTTGGGGAAGAAACACCGAGATGGGGTTTCAAAAACATTTGCTTTCAACCTACATTCAAAATGTAATGCTTTTAATCAAACATACACAAATATCATGCAATAGAACTGTATTACTCTCAAGATCACTATGGGATGGAATAGTAATTATTGTAGTGCTCTCTTGCAGGCAGTGTTGCTCAACAGTGAGATAGAATCTAAAGCTATGTGGCAAGTCTTCCTCCTTTATTTCTATAAATTTCTACCTAACTAACAGCAGGCCTACCCTTATTTGGAGTTTGTAACAAAAGACAGATGTGTAGTTGAGGCCACCTGCCTCCACTCAACTCCTTAATTTCATATTTTTCACTTTGTGTTTGGGGCCCTTATCTTTATGTTCATGAGGTAATGAACCCCGCTCCCTTTGTTTCTTAATGAACTCACTAAGATGTCACTTTTCTATGGTTATCTTTACTTTCCATTTCCATTAAAAAATCTTATATTCTACTGTTCATAGAGTTCAAGATTGATTTAACTGATGTGGCAGACTTGGAAGGGTAGGGACAGAACACACTTTCTTTTATTTCTGTAAGATATTTGCTTGTTTATGCTATTTCTTACATTTTATTCAAACATTTGCCAAGGGTTCAATATTGTAGGTTTAGGAAAAGATCAAAGCCAATCATAACTTTCGTAGGCAAAAGAAAACATCCATTGGAGAAAATGAGAGCATTTATTTTTATCCAAATAGAGTTCAGAGTGATTCAGAACATTCTGCAGTGGTTGTTGAAAACACCACCTCATATAAAGTAAATTATCCACTATGGCAAAAAGTGGTCAATGCTCATGTCAACAAGAGACCAAAATATTCAGGGAAAGTAAACAGTTTTGCAAATAGCAACTGATGAGTCTCTATTATTCCCTGTTTCTTTTTGACTGGCAGAAAAAACAGTGGAACAAAGTTGGTCCTGTTAGCTCTGACAAGTCCTAATCCTTTCCCTGCCTAAAGCTTATCACCTAACTCAGAGGATGATTAAATCCTCCCTGACATCAGATAAAAAAATGATAATGTACTTTAGTGACAATATGTGTAAGCCTCAAAAAGCAAAACTAGAGTACAAATATGTGCTCCTCAAAGGACAGAACTATAAATCTCCCTTAATAGATAAAGTCTTGTAACTGGTCATCATCATTTACCAGCCTGGTTAGCACAATTACATAGTATCTTTTTCGCATAATCTATGTGGATAGATTAAAGAAGAAAATCATTTTGATACTAGTAACATAGCAATTTGGAGCCAACTGCCATGTTTCCAAGGATCTTTATCACTGTTGTCAGTTGCACAGAATTAACAATTTGACTTCACTGCAAATATATTTCATCTTTCTCCCTTGCAACCGAAAACCCAGTACCCTGGAGAGAAAAAGTCTGTTTCAACAGGGCCACCTTGCTGGCATTCCTTATTACAGCAGCAGATTTAACTACATTGTTTTCACAGTGTACTTAATTGGACAAAACTTTACCAACAATTTTTGCTAGGCAATTTGTTTTTATAAAGTATGCTACAGTGTCTAAAATTACCAAAACAATCCAAAGGCATTCTTGTTTGTTAAGAGAATTTAATTAGAGAAGCAGAATCTTTTTTTGTGACATGGCGTTGAGCATTTCAAAAACTCTGCTGCCCTTTTACTGAAAAGCTAACATTTCCCTCCAGATTTCTGATTTTCATATTCATAGGGCCATGGCAAGCTAAATTTTAACTCAAGGCTTAAGGCTGTATAAATATTCATCATGGATAGAAATTTTTAAAAAATCTTAGTGATTTTAAGCATTAAAAGAGATTTGTGAGGTACAATAAGAATGTACTAGACTTAAATTCAGGGGAATTTGTATGCTGGTCTTTGGTCCATCACTATTTGACTGTGCAACCTTAAACAAGTCCCACATGCCTTTCTGGAAACAATTTCTTCAACTGTAAAGCTAGGCAACTGGGACAGATGATTTCTAATATTCTACAAAGGTATGACAATATATGATGGTAACACTGGATACCTAACCTGCCCCAGATTGCCAGGTTCAGATGAACTACATTCAGACTGAAGTGCTAGAAACAACACCAGCCGACCTGGCATAAAACCCCACTAAACTCCGGAAAGATGTCTGCCCCATTCTGGGCCTTCCTATCTTCTACTATACACAGAGTTCACTTTTCAGAGAACTCAACAGACTAGTTGGGTATATTAACTATGACACAAAAAAAATCTTTTTCAGTTTCTGAATCTATCATTGAATAAAGACTTTTATGAATGATTTAAAAAGGGGGATTGGGAAAACAAATTATTAGTGAAAAGAAACTGTTACAATTTAAAATACTGTCTTAAATAAGGCTTAAAACACTTTAGGGTTTGTTTAAAAGAAATTTCAAAATATACTGCACTATTGCTTTAAACCTTAAGTTTGATGGGCAGAAGAGCTAAAAAGACACTTCTCCAAAGAAGAAAGCAAATGGCCAACAGCCATATGAAAAAATGTTCAACATCACTTATAATCAGGGAAATGCAAATCAAAACCACAATGAGATACCACCTCATGGCAGTGAGAATGGCGCACATTAAAAAAAACAGGCAACAACAAATGCTGGCGAGGATGTGGAGAAACAGGAACTCTTCTACACTGCTGGTGGGAATGCAAACTGGTCCAACCACTATGGAAAGCCATATGGCGTTTCCTCAAATTAATAAACATGGAGCTACCATACAACCCAGCAATACCACTGTTGGGAATCTACCCAAAGGACACGAAAACACTAATCCAAAAGAACACATGCACCCGTATGTTTATTGCAGGACTTTACAATAACAAAGTTATGGAAACAACCCAGATGCCCAAAAATAGATGACTGGATAAAGAAGATGTGGTACAAACACAAAATGGAATACTATTCAGCATTCAAAAAAGATAAACACATGCAATTTGCAGCAACATGGATGGAAATAGAAGGAATCATGCTCAGCGAAATAAGCCAACAGGAAAAAGAAGAATATTGAATGGTCTCATTTATAACAGGAATACAGGGGAACCAAATACAAGAGCGACAATCAGCGAGAGAGGGGGAGAACTGGGGCTCAGAACGGGGAGAGGGGAGCACAAGGGACTGTGGTGATGGTACACGGGTGAATCGGTGGTGGGAAACCTATGGGGAATATACAGTAATGTAAAAGACACAAATAAAAAAAATAAATAAATAAACCTTAAGTTTGAAAATAAATAAGTGCTTTAAGAGAAACAAAAACTTGAGAAAACAGAAGTGTCATTAAGTCACGCAATAAATCCCCAACATCAAAGTAACATTCTTAGAGAGTGTAGAATTTGATTGAAAAGGAAGAAATGATACAAACCACAGGGCCAACATTAAGTAATTGTTCATTAATAGCTCCGTAGCATCACTTTTAAAAAACCAAGGCAATTTTAGGTAGTCCAAGATAGAAAGAAACACCTTAGAAGATGACAGAGTAGACCTTCATGTGTAGGAATAAATTATGATTAATAACTTTCAAAGAAATGAAAAACCAAAAGGAGGTTAGTAAAATACATGATATTTTGTTTGTTTGTTTTGTTTTTCTATCTGTCACTTAAACAGCCAGCAAGCTAAAAGCTAGCCTTTGGGATATCTGAAAAGTTAAAAGTTTCACTCTAATAATCAATTCAAATATCAAATGCACCTGGGTGGGGCAGGCAGCTAACACCCACAGTTTGTCGTTGGATTGGTGGGAACAGAAAGGACTCTTCCCGCTGGACTGTTTTTGAAAGTTAAGTTCACCTGTGGAAGAGGAGTTTTGGGGTAACAGAAGGTTTACAGTCAGAGAGAAAAGATGGGTCCCAGAATGTACAGAGTCCAGTGAAAATAAGAATGCAAGATCCCTTAAAGTTAAAAATTTTAAGATGGTTATATGGTTAAATTTTAACATTCAACTTTGGGTGGGACCTGCTGAGCCTGAGGCCCTGAGTGACTACAGAGGTCACAAAATGAAGCTTTGGTCCCACAGACAGTTCAAGTTCCTGCTCAGCTACTTATTAGTCCTACGTGCGACCTTAGGCCAGCCAACTGATGGCTCACAACTTCAGTTTGTTTGTGTGTAAAATGATTAATACCATAATAGCAACCTTATAGGACTGTTGGAAAAATAAAATTATCCAGTCTACACTACCAGCCAGGTAAACAATAGATCCTTGAAAAATAACTAATTTCATTAACTTAGAAGATGAATGACTCCCAATATCAATATAAGTTAAAAATCACCACTTTTTTCTTTCTTTACATGCCATAAGAAAAGGACAAGAGGCAAACCTGAGAGAAAGAACATTTCAGAACCCAAACATTGTGGCACTTTCACCCCCAGATACTGACTGACCAAGGTTTTGTCTCCAACAGAAAGACTGAGTATTTGTTCTCCTGTCATTTTCACTGTACTTCCTTCAAATGATTTGCCATAGGATACAAGAGTGATATAGAAACAGGATGCACATATTAATATGGGTTCCTGATTTCAAAAGTGGTAAGTGGCTGTTTTTCTCAAACAGGATTATAAACAATATTTTGTTGCTCTTTTTTCACTATGGGATCTGAAGGATTGAAACATCTGAATAATGAAACATGAAGAAACATTCTCTTGGAGAGGATATATCATTTGTATGCAACTTACAACCACATAATTTTCAAGAACACAGGACTATACTTCTCTGGTAGTAAGTTTAATGTTTTTATCACCACCAGTAATACTCCTTTTTGTTAGGTTTAAACCTGTAAGTTAATTCATGACTTGGGTCCACTCTAAAGGTGAAGCTTTTGGAATGTATTAAAGTTCAATCTACCTCTTTTGCACTATTTGAATGGCACTTATTAGCAGAATAGTAGGGAAGTTTGTGAGGGGAAAAAATGAAAGAAAAGGAATGGAGAGAGTCTAGAGTTTCTTTTTACCTTCTAATCCTCTTTCAAGGTAAGAAATAGTAGTTAGAAGAGAAACTTGGTAGAATAAATGAAGAGTTTCTCAGTATTGAAACTCTCAGGCAAGTACTTCCAGTTCTGAGTGGCAGAAAACTGACACTTGGTAGCGTTTTGAAGGTGGGGTTATTTGGAACCAATTCCTTGACCCTGATTTGGGTTCAGGAAGTCAAAACCAATGTAGGAATCCATCAAGAGGTTCAATACTGAGGTTGATGGAGATCTAGGATAATGAGCTGATTTACACCTGCCCTCTCTTCAACTGACCCAGGAAGGGCTAAGAATACATTTGGTCCATGTCAGGACTAGAAAAGGTTATTATAGGTACATGGCATTCATTTAAACTGGTTAGCTACAAAATCACTTACATGCCCACATTTTAAAAATAGATGAACTACTCATTTAATATTTTCTCCTTAATATAGACATTGTCCATCATCTTAACAGATACCAGGTTCTGCGGATCTGTTTTTCCTTGTCTTTACTGATATAAAGATTGAAATCACTAAATAGGAAGAAATATACTGTGTGGATGTTTTAGTACTCCCATCACCTTCATATACAATGTTGAAATTTGAACTGTTTATTCTTCTTCTGCCAAAGCAGCATTACTTTTTATCCTGATAACACAATGTATTGCTTTACCAATCAAAGCTATTTTACAAGCCTCAAGGCATTCATTTTAAGCATTCCTATTTTTTATCACCAGCTTTAGTAATATGTACTAATAACCACCACCAGAAAACTTCACGAAAAGCCTTTTCCAACATCAACAGGAAGGATTAAGAGAAAACCCTTTTTTTTTAAGAGAGGTCACTGCAGGTTTTATTGCTATAATAACACGTCTGAACCTTCTTTTATTATTATTCATATTTTTTACATTATTGTGTGTTCCCCATAGGTTATCCACCACCAATTCGCCCGTGACCCATCACCATAGTCCCTTGTGCTTGAAAACCCTTTATTTATGGTACTTATTTTAAAGAAGATTACGGTCTTTTGGTTCATTTGTTTGCTTTGTTTTGGTGTTCATAAAAGTAAATCCTACAGAACTTGTGAGCATGGGGTAGTGTTAAATATTTTAATCTCGGGCCTCCCTGGTGGCACCGTGGTTAAGCGCTGTGCTGTGGAGCTGTCAGCAGTGGCGACGCGAGTTCAAGGCCTGGCCGGGGAGATTCCCACATGGCGCAGCAGACCTCTCCTGCCTCGCCTGCTGCTCCCCTCAGCAATGTGTTTCCTTCGATCTGCGTGTTCTGCTGCCCACCCTGCCTCTGGTGAACCCTCTCACCGGCCCGCACCTCTGGCCTGCACCCCAGCTTGTATGCATAAATAAATAAATCTTTAAAAAATATATTTTAATCTCCCTTATCATCTACAATGTCATCCAACAGCTATTTTCATGTATAATTGGCATCACTTTAACAACTACTGTGGATTATAGAGAAACAAGAGTTCCAACCACTACGCTCAATGCCTAACTGGGAAAGTAGAAACAGCAATGAAGGTGCTATAGAGAGTGGAAGTGGAAGGCAAAAAGTCATGCTTAGACTTCACAAGAGACAGAGAGGAGAGGGCCGGTGAAGCATGGAGCATTCACAATGTCAGTGCAAAACTACTGGGTGACAGTGGCAGGGTGGTGAGCTTGTATAGGTAAGATTTCATAGGTGGAGCATTTCGACAAATACTTAAATATGTTCCTACAAAAACATTTTACAAACTAGGAAACGGAGGTTCAGAAGTTTACAGAGCTGGTGAGAGATGAAGCCAGGACTGAAGACCAGGCCTATTCAGTGTACATCTACTGACCACACCTCAGTGCCCAAATCCCTCCATTTCCAGCATATGTACAAGTCCAGGACTCTTCTGCGAGTCATTTCTTTTAGTGTTCCACAAAATAAATATAATTTTTCAAATTTATTTCCTCTTACTAGCTAAGTACTTTTACACATAGGTCACCATACCAACGAGTATTTAGAATTTAAAGACTAAATTCTAAATTCAGAGAGCTCTGTGTGCTGGACTCTATACCTCTTTATTTCTGAAACTCCATTCTCATTCCCTTCTGTCTTCTTTGAAGAAGGATGATAAAGCAAAAATAATTTTTTTCAAAGAGAATTCATTGAGCAGTTGGTTATATTGATGTTTTGATCAAAAAGAAGGAAAGCTTTCAGGTGGTGCTTTATTCCTCATTTTGCTAATGTACCTCATTTACAAGTCATCACTCTCTTAGCCTGTACTGCTCTTCGCTTAATCGACCTAGGATGAAGATTAGAATAAGAAAGTGGATAAATATAAGGAAGTATGTTTAGAAAGTGAAGAAAATAAAGAACAATCACAGAGTTGCACACTCATTCTATAAAAGGGAGTTTACAATTCAGATTCATTAGCACATCATAGGTCAGAAAGCCAAATCAAGTCAAGGGAAGCTGTGAAATCTGTGCAGTCCGAAAAGCAAGGTATTAGTCCCATAAGGATGAACGATACCATAAATCAGTAACTCCTTTCATCGTTAAACCAGTGCTTTGATGTAAATCAGGACAATCAAGAAGTGGTATTGTAGGATAGTCACAATCATGGATTCCAGAGCTGCCTGATTTTCTGCATTCAAATCTCAGCTCCAAAAGTTGTGCTGTTTGCTTTTAGGCAAGATACTTAACCTCTTTGTGCCTCTGATCAGAATTAGAAATTGGGGATAATAATAATGGTGCCTACTTAATAGCTTTGCTGTGAAAGTTAAATGTGTTAAATTTATTGCTATATAAAGAGTTTAGAACAATATTTGCCAATTTAAGAGTTTGCTGACTTCTTCCTCTCCTCCTTTTTTAGCCATCTTTCCTCTCCTCATTGTTTCTGCCATTTGCTACCTGTCTTACCTTGAACACGTTGAACCTCTTGGCTTCACAGTATCCACATCTGTAAACCCAGAAAAATACCATAGAGACTGTCTATTTGGCAGTCTCTCTCCTTCCTAACAAAATCGATGCTGTTCAGGGATCTCTTCCTCCTTCCCTAACCCATGGTCATGGGGCACAGGAGAAATGGGTCAAAAGAGCTCCAGAGGTTTCATTACTGATGAGTCAATAATTGTAAACTCATCCATTTGCCACTGATTTGTCCTAGAAACACAGAATTAAGACAAGCAGGCTAAGGTGTTTACCTAACCATACTAAAAATTAGGTCTTACATTCTATGCTTAGAGTCTCTCTCTTAGCCACTGAATAAAAACAATGAAACACAATGCTCTTGATCCACCTGGAAGACAAATTTTGTATTAAATGGATCAGGAAGTTTACACACAGAAATGGACACAGATGAAAACAGCATAGAAAAATAGAACCAGCACACTGAATTCCCCTTACCAGCAGTCTGCAGAGCCACTGGACTTTTTTTTTTTTCTGGCATTACTAAGATATAATTGACAAATAAAATTTTAGTATAGTTACAGAGTTCAATGTGATGATTTAAGGCATGTATATGTTATGAAATGGATTCTCCCCACTGAGTTAAGGAACATACCCATCAACCCAGACATTTACCTTTGTTTGTTTGTTTTGGAGAAAACACTCAGGTTCTACTCTTAGTAAATTTCATTTATACTGTATACAGTTCATAATACAGTATTGACAGTATAATCAGCTGTAATTACCATGTTATATATTAAATATACAGACATTAATCATCTTGTAGCTGAAATTTTGTGTTCTTTACTACCTTTTCCTATTTCTCCCACATTCTAGTCCCTTACAACCACAATTATACTCTTTGTTTCTGTGTGTTCATGTTTTGTTTTATTTTTAAGATTCCACGAACAAGTAAGATCACATAATATTTGTCTTTCTATGTCTGGCTTATTTAATTTAGCATAATGCTCTCCATGTTCTTCCACGTTGTTGCCAATGATAAGATTCTTCTTTTTTTTAACAGCTGAAAAATAATATTTGTGTGTGTTGTAACATTTTCTTCATCTATTCACTCATCAACTGACAGATTGTTTCCATATCTTGGCTTTTGTGAATAATGCTGCAATAAACCTGGAAGTAAAGATATTTCTTCAAAATAATAATTTCATTTCCTTTGGACAGATACCAGAAGTGACTGCTGAGTCACACGGTAGTTCTATTTTTAATTTCTTGGGGACTCGCCATACCTTCCAGAGAGGTTAGTATATTGGCTGTACCATTAGAATTCACACCAACAGGGCCACCATGGTGGTACAGGGGTTAAGTCTCAGTGCTATCAAGCTATTGCCAGCCACTGCAGCCTAAGTTGGATCCCTCGCCAGACAGCTAACCCACATGACCCAGCAGATCTCTCCTATCTTGCCCGCTGCTCCCCTCAACAGTGTACTTCAGTAGATCTGCCCATTCTGCTCTCCATTCTGTCTCTGGTGAATCCTTTCACCCACCATACCTCTGACCTGTATCCCAGTTCTTGGAGGATTCTCCCCGGCCAGGTGTCAAACTCATGTCACTGTTGCCGACACGAGGCCACCAGGGAAGCCCTAAAAAGTAAATCTTTACAATTCACACCAACAGTGTGTAAGGGTTCCTTTTTCTTCACATCTTTACCAGTATTTGTTTTCTCTCTCTCTTTTTTGTTTTTTTGGCTAGTAGATATTTTAACAGATGTGATGTTATATCTCATTGTGACTTTGATTTGCATTTCCCATGATTAGTGATGTTGAGCGCCTCTTCATGTATCTGTTTGTCATTTGTATGTCTTCACTGGAAAACTATTTACATTCCTTGTCCATTTCTTAATTCAGTTACTTGATTTTTAGATAGAGTTGCATGTTTTTCTTATATTTATTTTAATATTAACCCTTTACTGGATATGTGGTTTGTAAATATCTTCTCACACTTCATAGTTTCAATTTTCATTTTGCTAACTGTTTCCTTTACTGTGCGAAGGATTTCAGTTTGATGTAGCCCTCCCTATTTATTTTTATTTTTGTTGCCTTTGGTTTTGGTGTCAAATCCAAAAAAAATCATTGCCAAGAACATAGTCAAGAAGTTAATTTCCTTGCTTACTCCTTATTTTCCCCTAGAACATTTTATTTTTTGTATATGGTGCAAGATAGGTGACCAATTTCATTCTTTTTGAATGTACCTGTCCAATTTCAACCACCATTTATTGAAGAGAGTATCCTTTCTCCATCACATATTGTTAACTCTTTTGTCATAATTAATTGGCCATATATGCATGGGTTGGTACCTGGAGTCTGTATTCTCTTCTGTTCACCTATATGCTTGTTTTAAATGTCATAATGCTTTTTTCATTGTTTTTGATTACTATCACTTTGCTATATAGCTTAAAATTAAAAAAAAATGATGTCTCCAATTTTGTTATTTTTTTAAAGATTATTTAGCTTTCTGAGGTCTTTCCCAGATCTAAATGAATTTTAGATTTTTCCTATTTAAAAAAATACCATTAGGATTGCTTTAAGTAATATGGATATTTTAAGAATATGTATTTTTTCTGTTCATGAACATGGATTATCTCCCCATTTATTTGTGTCTTCATCAACTTCTTTCATAAATGTTTTCATTGATGCAATTTTCAGTGGGCAGATTTTTTTTACTTCCTTAGTTGAATTTATTCCTAAATTCTTTTTTCTTTTTTTTAAAGATTTATTTATTTATGCATATAAGCTGGGGTACAGGCCAGAGGCGTGGGGCAGTGAGACGGTTCACCAGAGACAGAGTGGGGAGCAGAACACGCAGATCGACAGAAATACACTGCTGAGGGGAGCAACGTGCGAGACAGGAGAGGTCTGCCGTGCCATGTGGGAATCTCCCTGGCCATGTGTCGAACTCGCGTTGCCGCTGCCGACAGCTCCACAGCACAGCGCTTAACCGCTGCATTACCAAGGGAGGCCCTGAATTCTTTATTCTTATTGATGCAATTGAAAATGGGATTGCTTTTTTAATTTCTCTTTCTGATAATTCATTTTTAGTGCATAACAATACAACTAAATTCTGTGTATTGATTTATATCCTGTAACTATTCTATATCCATTGGTGCAGTTTTTTTATAGCATATTTAAGGTTTTCTCTATATATTATCATGTCACATGAAAAACAGATTTTTTTTTTCTCATTTTCAATTTGAATTTTTTTTTTAAAGGGTCATATACCAAGAGCAATTAGAATTTATCCTGGGATGTAAGGATATTTCAGCATCTGCAAATCAATTCATGAGATATACCACCTTAATAAAATGAAAAATAGATTCATACAATTATCTCAATAGATGCAGTAAAAGCATCTGACAGACTTTAACATCATCTCATAATTTTTTTAAAAATCTACTTTATTCTACCCAATTGTTCTGACTAGCAGTTCTAGAGCTATGTAAGATAAAAGTAGTGAGAGTGGACATCCTTGCAGTTTTCCTAATATTTGACAAAAAGTTTTCAGTTTTTCACCATCAAGTAAGATGTGATATTGTCATTTAAGGTTTTTATTATTTTGAAGCACATTCCCTATATATCCATTTTGTGGAGAATTTTTTTTAATTATGAAATGATGTTAAAGTCTGTCAAATGCTTTTTCTGCATCTATTGAGATAATTGTATGAAACTATCATTCATTTTATTACGGTGGTACATCTCATGAATTGATTTGTAGATGCTGAAACATCCTTACATCCCAGGAATAAATTCTAATTGTTCTTGGTGCATGACCCCTTTAATGCACTGCTGAACTTAGTTTGCTAATGTTTTGATGAAGAATTTTACATCTATATTCAGCAGGACTATTAACCTATAATTTTCTTTTCTTATACTGTCCTTGTTTGCTTTGGAACCAGGGTAATGCTGACCTCATAAAATGATTTTGGGAGTACTCCCTGTTCTATTTTCTAAAATAGTCTGAGAAAGATTGGTACTAATTTTTCTTTAAGTGTTTAGCAGAATTTACCAATGAAGACATGTGGTGTGTACTTTTCTCTGTAGGAAGGTTTTTGATTACTGATTCTCTTTATTAGTAATTAATCTGTTCAGATTTTCTGTTTCTCTCTATAAATTCTATGAATTTATACATTTTTTTCTGAGTTACTTAATTTGTTGCCAAATAATTGTTCATATTAGTTTTTATAAACATTGTATCCTCTGGACTTTTAAACTTGTGATATAATTCATTTCTTTGCTTTTCCAGATACTTAAATTGGCATTTTTGACATTTGCTACCAAAAACATTTTAATTGATACAAATACTACTTGATAGTACTGTTTTAGGTCAGAATGAGATACTTAGAAAGTCCTTAGAAGAGTATAGATCACATATTAAGCATGAACAAAACAAAAGTTATATTTTGCTCTGATAATGGCCTCATAGGCGTTAATGTAAAATGACATTTTCATCTTCCATAATTTCAACAGATTAAAGATGACTCTTAGAAGTTTCAACTTTGTTTAATCAGATATGTGCTTTTTCACTGGATCTATGCCTTCAACTATATTTCAGTATTACTTGAACACTTCGCATAGTCTCTACTTGCCAAAAGAGATCTTTTCTTTACATTATCCTCATATTACCTTATTAAGTTTAAAAAAATGCCTCCACTCTAAGAAGTTACTTGTCAAATTCAACTTATCCTTTTCCCATATCCTTCATAGTTCTTTCAACTTGGAATATTTTTCCACTAAAATCCAGGTCTTTCCAGACACAGCTCTATCTTTGTTAAGGTCATGCCAATCAAACAATGTTGTCTCAAATCTAATTATCCATTCCAATATCAAAAAGCATCAAAGAAACCAATGAGGAAATTTTATTAAAGAAATGAGGAAAACAGAAAAAATAAATAGAAGAAACACTTGATTATATTTTAGGTATTTTACATTCATCCTTAACCTTAATGATTTATTTCTTAATATCTAGTTTCCATCCAAAAAGGGAGGTTACATTAAGGATGTCCAAAGTTAGTGACACAAGATACTGTCCTTAGCAGTCAGCAGTATTGTATGACAGAATTTATACATGGTGCAACTATAAGCGGTCAAGCTAAAAAATTAGGAATTATTCTGGATTAAGGTAACTCATAAATCTGAGCTAGGGAAACAGAAATGATCTCCGAAGCCAAATTATTATAACTTCCCTAACACACTTGAAATTTTTAAAAAACTATGTTTATTGAAATAACATTGGGTTACAACACTGTATAAATTTCAGTGGTATAGGTTCACACCTCTACAAATACATGTCATCCCACAGCCACCTTTTATCTGGTTTCTGTTCATATATTTTTGTCTTTTTTTCCATTTAATAACTAAGCAATGAAAAATCTTGATTGACTAAATCTAAGCAGAAAAAATTTCTTTGGCTCAAGACAAAAGACTCCAGTCAAGGGGAAAACTCACAATTTAAATTTGTTTTCCTTCAAGTCTCAAAACTCAGTTCTAAACTTTGTTCTGGTAAAATTTATTCAACAACTAAGATTTCCACATCAAAAGTTATGAATCAGTCACTGTATCAAGAAAAGCAACTGTAAAATCCAGACAGAACATCCACTTGAGGGCCACTGACTAACTTTCCTTTGTCTGTTTGTTTCACTCACTCACTCACATCCTCTCTCCCTCTTTCCCTAACTTTCTCACTCACACTTCTGTATTTCTTAAAATAAACAATTTTCAAAAAACGTCATGTAAGGCACCTCTCTAGTTACTGAGGGTGCGGCAGTCAATGAAATGAACAAAAATCTATTCTCTCTTTTAGTATACATTTAATTGCGGGCATTTGTGTGCTGGTGAACCAATTCTGAAAATAGTCCCCTATTTGCAGCATTTGTCAATTTTCATCGTATAAATAGCCCTGCTACAGCCAATTTAACAACCAGTTTGCAAAATTCCTGAATACTTAGTTACCTGTGCTTGCAAACTAGCAAGAACAAGAATCAACATACTACTTCTGGGGAAACAGACAATAAATTAGTAAAATCTGCAGCCTATGGATAACTACTATTAAGGAAAATAAAGCAGGGAAAGAAAATATGGAATATTTGGAGAAGAAAGAGGAATTATAAATAGCCTGGACAGAGAAGGCTTCGTTATGAAAGTTATGTCTGATCTCAGACTTGACAGTGTATATAGAATGGCCTGTGCAACGGAGACAACAGAGTTTCACTGTGATTTAAATAGCACATAGACTGAGGTATCAGTTGTGGTCTGGGTACGAGGTCCCTCAGCCTACTTATTTTAGCCCAGCATGCTTTCACTGGGCTTCTTCTCAGGCACAGCCTATGCACAAATGGATTAGAAATCCACAGGTTGAAAATGTTCACTTCATCTGGTTTCTTAGTAACATAACCCTCTACCAGCCAACGTGCATTGTCCAAAAATGTTACTCTTGATCTCAAAGGCTAGTCTGGCAGCCTCACTATTTCTATTTTTTTCAGTTAAATCTGTTGAGTGAACAGAAGGATATGAAATTTCAGAGCTAACAAAAACAGGCAGACAACCTCCCATGTAAAATGTGATTGGGTTTCAAAACTTGCTTTTCATGAGCAAGCCATAATAATAACCAAAACATCCATCAACAGAAAGCTTGATAAAGTATAAAGAAACACCGGAATTACTAAGGGGTTAAAATGATTATGTAAATGCAACTGGCATGAACTGGAAAAATGTTCACTTTATTAACAATAACAATCACAACCACTGACACCTCCTGAGTGTGTCTCTCTTCTTACACACTAGTCTCATCACCTGTAAAATGAAGTAATGAAAATAACAAAATAATGAAAACTACCTTATAGGTTACTGTGAGGTTTAAGTAAGTCAATATAAGAGTTTGTGTTGCAGGGGCCACCCTGGTGGCGCAGCGGTTAAGCTCTGGGCTGTGGAGCTGTCAGCAGCAGCGATGCGAGTTCGACACCCAGCCGGGCAGAATCCCACATGGTGCAGCAGACCTCTCCTGCCTCACCCGCTGCTCCCCTCGCAGTGTATTTCTGATCTGCCTGTTCTGCTCCCCGCTCTGTCTCTGGTGAAGCCTCTCACCACTCCACACCTCTGGCCTGTACCCCAGCTGTATGTATAAATAAATGAATCTTTAAAAAAAAAAAAAGAGTTTGTGTTACAGTTAATGTTAACTACATCTAATAAATATGGTTAAGTAGAATGCATATAATAAATATTAAATATTATTTTCCTCCTCTTCATCATTATTATTACTCTACTGTTATGACTTTGAGTCAGACACTGGATGGTATATCCTTTTATTTCTCCACCATAGATAAAGAAACTGAGCAACAAAAAGTTTAATGACATGTGTTATACCACAAAGAGAGTTAAGAGGTGTGGTGGAGATTCACAACTAGACAGGCAAGTTCTCAACTACTGTGCTATAAGATTAAAATACATTAAGGCCAGCACAAACCCTACTAGACTCTCAGGTCCCTAATGGCAAGAGCTCTGTGACTTGTATTTAACACTGTATAGAAAGTGTTTACCATGTTGAATGGCTACCAAGGGAAAACCAAAGTAAACACTATTTACTAAGTACTTATTACATCCTAAGCCTTGAAGATGAATTCTTTCACATACCCATCCCTCATGAGGAAGGTACTAAGTTATGCCATTTTATAGATGAGAAAATTGAATCAAAGACCTTTTTCTAGATCCCTAGTTCTTTATCTGTGCTTTTTCTGTCTATATTGCTTAGCTAGTAACCCCAGAAAAATGAGGAATAACATACTATTCATTAGACAGAAAGAAATGAGAATTGATGTTGGAAGTTTCATGTTTATGTATGACAGTCCCATCCTCTGTTAATCACAATATGTGAACAAGGAATAATCTAGAATTCAGTGGGAGCTGGAAGACTTGCTCACAAAGGCGTGAGTCAATTAACTTTGGTCGGCTGACCTCTCGTGCCACTAGGTTGGCTAGCACCATGCTGAAACTGCACATCCCCTCCACAAAATCAGACTCTGCCATTTCCAGTCTGTATTGTGCATGAATCATGTATTTTAGGATTGGAGAACATGGAGTAATGGCTTCAAAAACTCTCCCAGGCATAAAAATAGATGTTTAGTGCTATTGGTATGGGTTCCCCACTGTTTCAAAGTAAGTAACTATTTTCAGTTTTTTGAAAGAGAACTCACAGATTTTTTTGCAGTAGCATTTTAGATGTTCTACTATTTCCTGTAATTCTCTTAATTTGCACTTCTTATCAAGCACAGGAAAGCATACCTGTGGTGGGAAAGCCAAGGCTAAAACAAACGGAGCTTTTCCTTATCTCTCAAAAGGAGAAATCCAGGAGCCTGGTAAGCAATGTACCCTTGATGCTCTGCAATACCCAGTGATATAAACGATCAATTAGGAATTTTCATTTTAAGTAGCAAGTAGAGCAGAGCTATGACTCTAACCCAAATCTTTCCATCTTCAAAGGCCCAGTTCTCAATTATTGTGCTGGTGGAGGTAAATTCAAATGCACCAGAAGTCAAAGAGGTAATGGAAATGAGTGAAGCGGATAAGGTGTAAGTAACAGAGAACTAAGTGGATGAGGTACGTGGGGTAACATCAGGACTTTTACAGTACATCTTCTAATGAAAGTGGCTATTTCACTCTCACTGATGACTGTCATAAGCAAAGCATCATGATTTTAAAGAGAAGCCACAACCAGGATTTTATGACAAATTTCAAAAATTTTAAATGATGACATCTAATTAAAAAATAATAACATCATGTGGGGTGAACACACATAACCATGTGACAAATTTGGCCTGTAGTTGTCTGATGTGTGACTTATGTTCTGGACTGTAGTTGTCTGACTTGTGACTTATGTTCAGCTACATTGTCTCCAGGGCGGGGCTAGCAGATGCCAGGCGACTAGTCAGACAAACTTCTGTCTCCTCAAGTTTGGTTACACCAGATCTGATTTGACTGACAACTGAGGGACACCCAATAATAATAATAATAATAAATTATGGCGCTTCTATTATGTTTATAATAGATTGACTAGATTGAGACAAAGCCTGTAAGGTAGGTATTCTTTTTATCATCATTTTACAATATGTAAGGAAAAAACGAGTAACTGAATATATATTCTGTCCAAGGCCACATTGTTAGCCAATATCCAAATGACTACACTTCAGATTATTAAGTGACATAATATGCCCCAGCTACTCCTACAATTAGCATAAAAAATACTAAGTATAAGATATCTGCATATAGTCAAAAGGAATAAATACTGACTTTTTAAATTGCTAATAATAAATTGAATGTATGGGAGTAAAGGACATACTTAAAAATAATAAAATCAATGGAAAAGGTGATATTTTGCATTGCTACCGAATATGTACCTCAGTCAATGTGGCTTGAAATAAATTGGTTCCATAAAAATATTCAGAATCTTTGACCAAGTAATTTACTCTTAAAATTTTATACTGAAAATAATTTAAAGGAAGGGAAAGATACCAGTTCAGAAATGTTACGAGCATTACATTTTTCATTATAAACAAACAAGCAAATAAGTATTTTTGGTTATCAATGTGGTGGAAGAGACAGAGAACTAAGGTTTAAGTAACAGAGAACTTACCATTGAAGGCCTGATGATTATTGGTAAAATATTTCATGTATAAAACACTAAGCAAATAAAGAGAAAAAGAGATAATTGCTTCTGCATTCTGATTTGAACTAGATAAAAAAAAAATATATAGCCTAGGAGAAAGTACAAGTTCAGGTTTGAGATCATTTCATCATGTTACATTAATTGAGTAACTAGAAGAGAAATAAGGATGTTTAACTTTTATCAATATTGTTGTAGTAATATCTGTTGGTTTTTTTGTAGCCAAATTTAACTCAGTAAGAATTATGATTGAGTTGAATCAGGCAACACTCAACTTCAGCCTTCTAGGACTGTAGATTAACTTTCTCACTGTCCCTGTTGAACATGAACTCTTAGAGTTTTGCATATTTTCTGCAACAATTCTACAAAGCAGTGTTTTGAATACATGGGTCTAGCTATCTGGGATAAACTGTCATCTGTGTATAACTACCACGAATATTTATAAGTTACAATGTGTAGTTGTAAGGCAAGTTTCCACGTGGTTCTTAAAAATAAATACACTCTCCTCTTCACTCTTTCACACTTTGCATCATAGGAACTATTCTTTATCACTCTATCACCACCATACTCATTATATATTCATGTATTTATTTTATACCTTTCTCTCCTAGATTGTCAACTCCATGAAGGTTGGGAATTTGTCCCCATACCTTAAATAATACTTGGCACTTAGCATGTTGGTAGAATCTAACATTAATACAATAGTTAAAAATGTGCTCTATTCTCAATCTTTACTTATACTTAATGATCTAATATTCCTAATGACACGATTCATATTTCCATTTAGTAAATGATGATCATAAACCACGTGGATGCTAAGTAATGTCAACTGTACTATTGTCAAAGAGTTCTGAGATTATTCCCAATTATCTACATCTTCTGGTATACAAACTCCAACATTGTGGTTTGTAAGGAACATATAAATATTGGTCATTCAAATGGTTAATTAATAAAAATCTCATATGTATTTTGTCTTCATTCACAGTTCCTGCCTCACTACTTCTGAATGCCTTGAAATTTCTTCAGTGCTGAGTGACAAAAGTGCCTCTTGTCATGGTAATGAGGTAACTTTTGGGGAAAACACCTGAAGAAGGGGGCTTGTTGCTAGGGAAACCAATAGAACAGAGGGTGTGACTGAAAGTCACTGATTCCCTGCAAGGGGAGAGTATTAAGAGTTTGGGTTATGACGTGTTACCAGAATTACATATTTCAGTAGTAAACAAACAAGTATTTTTGGTATAACAATGTGGTGTCAATGGTCAATAAGTTAATCAATCATGTCTATGTAATGAGGTCTCCATAAAAACCAAATACCTTGTTCTATTCATTTCTTCTATCTGGCTGATACTGAGCTATAACTTTTATTTTTTAATTTATTTTGTGTTGTATTTTTTTTAAAGATTTATTTATTCATACAAGCTGGGGTACAGGCCAGAGGCATGGGGCAGCGAGAGGGTTCACAAGAGACAGAGTGGGGAGCAGAACAGGCAGATCAGAAATACACTGCTGAGGGGAGCAGCGGGCGAGGCAGGAAAGGTCTGCCTTGCCATGTGGGATTCTCCCCAGCTGGGCATTGAACTCACATCGCGCGCTGTGGACAGCTCCACAGTGCAGCGCTCAACAGTTGCGCCACCAGGGAGGCCCTGAGCTATATCTTTTGTACAAAAATCAGTGATCCAGTGAATAAATGGGTTCCCAGAGTTCTTGAGCCATTCTAGCAAAGTAATTGAACTTGAGAAATGTTTCCTGGAAACCCCAAATCTATTGCTTGTCAGTCAGAAGCACAGGCAATAGCCTGGGCTTGCAAATGGCATCTGAAGTAGAGATGGGTTTGGGAGACTGTGCCCTTGACTTGTGCCATCTGGTGCTCTCTATGGGGAGACAGAGTTAGAATTGAGTTGTATTTGTGAACATCATGCTGGTATCTGAAAATTGCTGGTTGGTGTGGAGAAGCTGCCCCAGAACCACACTGGAAATTGAGTTATAGGAATTCTACATACAAGTCTTGCTTAATCCCAAATTGAGCAATCCCCTTGCTTAATTTGAGTATAAGTAGGAATGACAGATTGCTTCTAGCCAATAGACTACAGCAACGTATGATGGAAAATTACATCAATGATTATGTCACCCAATATAATATCCTGTCAGTTAGCAGACTTTCTACTGACTCGCTCCCTTTCTAATTTTAATGAAGTGAGCCACAGTATTTAGAGCCCCACAGAGCAAGAAACTGAGGATGATGCTCGCCTACACTCATTAAGGAATTTAGGTCCTCACTCTGACAACCTTCAAGAAATCAAATAATAACACATAAATTTTCGAGCATATCCCTTCCCAGGCCAGCCTCAGATAAGATGCTAGTCATGCCTTGGCACTTTGGCTGCACCCTTGTGATAGAACTAAAGCAGGGTCTTCTCAACTAAGCAGTTCCCACATTCTTGACCTACAAAAACTTTGAGATAATAAATGTGTTGCTTCAAGCTGTTAAATTTGAAGCAATTTGTTAAAGCAACAGATGACTAATCCACAAGTTTTTTAGAAAGGGTTTAAACACAGACAAGCTAAAATTTATACATTTAACCACTATGTTATATTGCCTCTTCAAAACTATTTGTGAAATGGACGGATGGAGGGATGGAGGGATGGATGGATGGATGGATGGATGGATGGATGGATGGATGGACGCAACGATACCTTACAGAGCTGAACAACATATGCTTATTTTTAAAAGGCTACAATAACTGATTCCCGAACCTTCCAAACACATTATAAGAAAAGCATCAACAACTCTGTGATGAACATAATTACAAAAGTCCTAAATAAGATATTAACAAAATAAATCCAATAATTTATTTAAAAAATAAAATGAGTTGTTGAATTCAGTCCAGGAATGAAAGACTGATTTGTCAACTAAAAGTCAATCAATTAAAACCACTACATTTGAAATATGAAGGAGAAAAATCAGGAGATGCAGAGCATTTTATAACTTGTCCATTTGTGATTTTTCAAAACTCTCTCGGCAAGTTTGGAATAGGGCAAAATCTTTCTCCAAGATTAAAAAAAAAAAGCCTCTGCAAAGTGTAAATAGAGGAGTATCTATAAAAACTACAGAAAATATTAAACTTAATTAGTTTTGAATGGTTTCCCTGATTTTAGGAATGAGAGAGAGCTATTCACTATTCTCACTATTATCACCATTATAGAAGCCCAAGTCAGTGTGCAAGCAAGAGAAATATGAGTTATAAGGTCATGGAGAGTTAAAATTCTCTATAGTTGTGATGACTTGATTACAGATGACTATGTAGAAAACCCATACAAATTTATGCAGAAAGTATCAGAATTAATTAGGTAATTTAGCAAGGTTCCTGGATACACAGAGCAGAATTCAGTTGTAGTACTTTTACTTATTAGCCACTAGCAATTGAGTAAGGGAATCTAAAATACTATTTATAAAATTCAGCACATATCAAAACCAAAGTTAAATCTAATATAAGATGGACAAGATGCTATTCAAAACACTACAAACCTTACCCTACAAGAAATATCCAATTTCACTTACACAACAGCATCGCTAGTAATTCAGCAGCAATTCTATTAGAGATATGACAGAGGCCATAACCAATATGACATGAAATAATGAAGCATATGCTCGATGAAATAAGAAGACATATGCTCAGTTACCCATATATTTTCAATATTTTTAGCACATGCACACAAGTATTGAAAACTGTGGAAATGATGCAGGGTTTGCCTTGTTTTCCTTCCATTTCCTCCAGTGGTACTGTGTTTTGGTTGCCTAGGAAACATTACAGCAGGGGCCAGGACTGGCTGTGCTGTCACCCTGAGCTGGGGCAGAGTCTTCAGCCATAGCTTGTCAGCGCTTGGCCCCAGTGGAAGGGCATCTGTGCAGCTCCACTTGGCACCAGAATCACTCATTTCCAAGGAGAAGAGGCTATACATTTTGTTTGAAGCATTTTGGCAGTAAGAAAGTAGAAAAAGGTATGATAATGATAACTGGGGAGCAAAGTTTGAATCTGGAACTAAGACACTGCAGGTGGATCTTACCAAATGAAAAGAACGAAAAGCTTTGAGTAAGCTGAGTTGCTGCTGGAAGACAGGGAAGGAAGTGCTCCTCACAAAAGCTACTAGGAAAGGAAAGGCAATTTTAACTCTTCCATATTTCCTTTTTGTTTGTTTTGCATTCATCGCATCTTGCTCTGAAAATCTCACACACACAGTACAGTATAGTTACTCTTTTTAAAGATAGGTAATATGGGGTTCAAAGAGACTAAGTAATTTTTTTAAGTTCAGCTAATTCTTAAGCAATGATGATGGAATTGAATCTGTCAAAACTGGTGAAAACCCACATCAGGCTGTTTCCAAAGTTGTGACATGGATAGAAGAAAGTAAACAAAGGGCACTGTAGACATGTAAAGATGGGGGCCTGTATCTTGTTCCAGAAATGAGATCATGAGTTTGAGATATAGAGGACATGGAGGATCAAGAAATTAAAAAAAAAAAAAAGAACAAAAAACTGGAGGACAGATTGTGAATGATGCTGAATGCGAAACAAAGGAGCTGTTTTTAAAAAAATTTATAGTTATGTTCTCCAATAGTGAGGCCTCTATGCAGGGCAATCGGATAGTCTAAACCAACAAGTTTTGGGCACAAATTTTACATTGGACTTTAAGGCTTGACATGCAGAAAAGCCCATGTAAAATAGCTTATTAGTCATTTTTAAATGAATACATGTTGTCATGGTAATATTTTGAATGTGACAAGTTAAATGAAATCTACTATTAAATTAATTTCCATGATTATCTCATCTATTTTTTAATGTGGCTCCTGAGAAATTTAAAATTACGTTTGTGGCTCATATTATATTTCTGTTGGTTACCAATGAGAAGCTATGTAACACATTTGGAGAGGAAGGCTGGAACTGGCTACTTCTTCAAACTTCAACTTTAACCTTTTTTCCTCCTTACACACACATTCTCTCTCTCTCTCTCTCTCTCTCTCTCTCAGCTGACATTATTTTTTTTAATATATATTTTTATTGTTATTTATATCTTTTACATTTTGTATTCCCCTTGGGTAACCCCCCCACCAATTCACCCGTGATCCATCTCCATGGTCCCTTGTGTTCTTTTCTACTCCATTTTGTGCCCTTATCCTCCCCCTCCCCCCACCCCCCAAGTGTCTCTCTCCTATCTGGTTCACACCTGTGAGGATGGCACACATTAAAAATACAGGCAACAACAAATACTGGAAAGGATGTGGAGAAAAAGGAACTCTTCTACACTGCTGGTGGGAATGTGAATTGGTCCAACCACTATGGAAAGCTGTATGGCAAGTCCTCAGACTGCTAAACATGGAGCTTCCATACGACCCAGCAATACCACTTTTGGGAATCTACCCAAAGGACACAAAAACACTAATCCAAAAGGATACATGCACCCGCATGTTCACTGCGGCACTGTTCACAATAGCAAAGGTATGGAAGCAACCTAGATGTCCAAAAATAGATGACTAGATCAAGAAGATGTGGTACATATACACAATGGAATACTATTCAGCATTCAAAGAAGATAAACACATGCAATTTGCAGCGACATGGATGGAATTAGAGGGGATCATACTCAGTGAAACAAGCCAGAAAGAAAGAGAAAAATATCGAATGGTTTCACTTATGACATTACTTTTTTACTGCAAGCCTCCATAAGAACAGGCACCCAGCACTCTCCTTCCATGAGGAAACAAAAATGGCAGTTGTACTGCAAACTCTGAAATAAAAAATAGTTTAAACAAACCCCTTTGTAAGAAATAAAGATGGATTCATTCAGCATCCAAGGAGTGTTTACATGTTAAAGAAAAAAAAAGGTACCTGTGGGGAACAGAGTAATAACATGGCTTTGTAAGAAAATCTGTTTCCAAAGACTTCCCCTCCAGAAAAAGCATTCTAGCAAGAACTCCCATTCAGGAGATCACAGGAGAGCAGCCTTGCCAGTCACCTAGTGACTCACTCCTGCTTTGCCATATTATGTTCTAGCCCTTCTGACCTTGATATTTTATATGGTCCAAGAAATTACTCACTCATCATCAAAATGACAACCACCATAAGGCACAGTCTCTTCTAAACTGGTGACCTGAGCTAGCTTCTGAGAGTTAGTCCAAGAAAAAAAAAAAAAAGGTACACAACAAATCTTTATCGGATCATTGTTCAGGGTATTCCATTCTAGTTGTGCTTCCACACTTCCGGTGCACGTGATTGCCTTAATGCACATGGGTATTATCATAGGCGTCCATCTTCTCTCAGGGTTGGGGGATAGTTCACAGAGAGCTTATGATCTTTTTTTTTAAAGATTAATTTATTTATGAATACAAGCTGGGGTACAGGCCAGAGGAGTGGGGCGGCGAGAGGGTTCACCAGAGACAGAGTGGGCAGCAGAACAGGCAGATCGACCGAAATACACTGCTGAGGGGAGCAGCGGGCAAGGCAGGAGAGGTCCACTGAGCTATGTGGGAATCTCCCCCGCCAGGCGTCGAACTAGCATCGCCACTGCCGACAGCTCCACAGCGCAGTGCCCAACCGCTGTGCCAACAGGGAGGCCCAGGGAGTTTATGAGCATAAGGCTAACTGCAAACTCTGACGTGAGAGACACTCTGTTTATAAAACTGGTAGGATTTACCAGACCAGCCAGAAGAGGAAGGGGAGCGATGAACTGGATAGTGGGATGCTGAGCTATTAACTCGACAGCACTAGATGGGCAATTAAGAGACCTGAATGCAGTTCTTGCTCTGCAACTAAGCTGTGCACCTTAGGGATTTACCAACCCTCTATACCTTATGTCTCCTTTATTAGAGGAAGATGTTCTAAATTGGTGACTCTCAATTTATTTCTCTCCCAGCATACACACAAGAGAGAGAAACCTCTTCCTTTAGAAAATTAAATAGTTTAGCAGACACTTACTATGGATTATGGTAGTTATTTCTAGCTGAGAAAATCCAAGCACAGGGTATCCAGATCTCCAGGTATTCGCAAAATCTGATTTACTTGTAGAATTTTAGAGACTATCTTGTCTCTAGGGTCTTTCCTGGCTTCATGAGGATGGAGGAAATCTCTCAGGCTGCCTCTGCTAGACTGTTTAGGACACCATGTCCCATCCTCTTCTTTCTTCTTCTTAGTCTCACCCTCCAATCAAAATATCTCTATTTGGAGATAGCTTTCTGATGGATGTTGAATTGAAAAAAATCACAGAGGACACTATGCTCCCTTGAAGAGGAATTTGTTATCCAATTCAGTCTACAATTTTTCAAATGTGTGGCAAATGTTTCTGGTCGGATAACATTCTAGAACATTTTGACTTCTCTCTAAAGATTCCCTGTTCTCCAGTAGTCCTTAAGCTTGATCCACTAGGAAGAAAAATAGAGATTGTTTTTTAGTAAATACCCAAACTTCGTGTGATTCACTCTCTTTTTTGAAGATGCTATATACCCCCCTAGTTACTCTGTAATTTTAAGTTCAGCTAGCATGTTCTGAGTGCCCTTCCCTATGAAATATTTTGGAAGAATAAAAGGTCAAAGTGGGAGAAGACCTGACAGACATGGGTGCTGAGAGATACAGCTTTGAGAGATACAGGTGCACAGATACAGGTGTTAGAAGAGCAAAGAGATAGGCCTGAGAAAACAAAAGTTCAGTTGCACTCTCAACACCAGAAATTTGGAATGTATGTGGAGCCCATGTAGCTAAATCCAGAGTATGTCCTTGTCTATAAGGCAAATGGTTATGAAAAGGTCAACAGAAGATAGAAAATGCTTTATATTTTTGAGAGTCCTCTATATGGAAGGTGAACCAAAGAGTAACATGTTTCTGTGACGAAGAAGTCAGGCCTCAAAACTGAATACTTTTCAAGTAAAACATTAACTTAAGAAAACGAGGCTTGCCATGTGCAAGGAGATATCTTGAATAATATTTACAACATAAAAGTAAGAGAGAGTTAATTTCTAGCTGAGAATATCAGAGAAGATGAAAGAAACTGTTCTGGCTCTCTGTTGTTCATAGGAATTGGTATTTGGCCTGGTTTCTGGAAAACAGGATTTGGAAAACAGAAATGCAAAGGAAGGATATTTTCATAGAAGGAGATGACATCAGCAAAACACAATATTCAGGAAGGACAGGGGAGTCTTATGAGAGGGTTTGTAGATCGGTTTGACCAGATCACAGGCATCCAGTTGAGGTGTAATAACTGATAAAGATGGACGGATTACTAAAAACTGAATGGGCGGGCGGTGAATGGTAACTGAAGAGAACTAATTTTATTATGAAAGTGATACATTTTCTGAGTAATAGAATATTAATTTACTGCTGGTCAAAAAATGCTGAGTTAGCCATGGTGCTGAATTATTCACATATTCTGTAACAGCAGTTTTTTTTTTTTTTTTTTAGAATTGACAGAGATGTTGGAGTTCTTCCACTCCACAAAAAGTCTTCCTAGTTTGCTTTCATGGCAACAGAGAATTCAGCAAAGCAAAGGATATGAAAAAGCATAAAGGGTATGATAATAGGGGACAGACAAAACATGAGTGAAAAAAATGCTATCTCTGACTAGAAAGACTCATTTAGTTGTTCTTATAGAGTAAGTTTTTAAATGTAGAGAAACAAGGATCAAATGCCCTCCAGCCCTGCACCATGGGAGATGTTCCCCAGCAACTTTTCTGCCTATGCATGTTCAGTTTCTCCCTCGGGAGCTCGACACACCTCTTCAAAGGAAAACAAATGACAAAAGTACCATTTTTGGCTACTAAGCTCTCTTTCAGTTGAGTCACCCTGTTGCCAAAAACACCCTCTTGCTCCTTTTGGAATTTTAATGTTTTTCTTTTTAAGCCCTTTTTACTGGTAGAAGAGATAAGATTTCACAAGCTAATTGAATACGTGCAGCATAACTAAGTTACAGCCTCCCTTGTTGAAATCCTTGGAGCAGAAAACGCTTTTTTTTTTTTTTTTTTTTAGCTTTTCTGACAACTTGAAGAGAGTCTTAGTCACTAAATGGAGCTGCTAAAAGGAAAGATTCACCTAGTAAAATAAATCAGCAACCCCTCACTGGTTTTCTCAAATGATGAATTAATGAATTTTAAATCTGCCATCCAATAACTATGTGGGCTATTTAATGAAGCAATGGCTCAGAACCTTTGGACACCCGGATTACAGCACTAGGTTTTGCCACAGATTTTTCTGGTAGACAGAAAAGTGTTTTTACCTTTCTAAACTAAAAGGCTTAGTTAAATGTTGGGAAATTATCTTTTACTTCCTCTTATAATAATGTGAGATTTGATTCAGAATCTGAAAAATAATCTAAGACATTATGAAGAAAGTTTTAATACAAACACTGGAAAAAATGATTCACCATGATCCTTTTTAAATACATAGGGCTAAGAAAATAAGACCAAAGTGTGAGAAGTGCTTAGAGACACAGGTGCTGAGAGATATGGACGCTAGACAATGTATGTGTAACACAAATGCACACTTTCAAATAGGCCGTGTCTTGGCTCTGTGAGCTTGAAGACAAAGAGGACCTCCAATTTGTTTACATAGATTCCCTTCTCTTATTTTAGTAAAGATATAGAATCTAGAGATAACTGCATTTATAGATTGGAGCTTTAATCAGGTCTACTAATTCATGGAGAAGGGTAGATAAGTGGAAGCTTGGCAGGCTATGGAGAAGCTGTCTGCAGGAACAATAGGTTTATCAGGTGGCTCCAAAGTTTTAAAGATAGTCTTTTTGGAACCCAAATTTATCACAGACCATGGTTATAGAATGTTCTTTAAAATCTAGGTGGATTTTAAAAAGAATGGTGGTTTACTGAATATCCACTTACAGGTGGTACAAACACAGATGCAATCACATACTGTTAGGAAGAAATGGAATACTAAGAATTCCCCAAAGCAAATGCCAAGTTTCCAGTTGGCCAGTGTCAGAATGACATTGAGCTTATTTTTCAAGCAGAAGTTGAGAAATCATAGCAGAAAAACAAAATGAGAAAAAAATGAAAGACTTCAAAGAGGTGACAGAAAATAAAAAATCACCTTGTGCAAAAGGCAAACTCTAATATCTGGAACCAAAGAGTATAAAACCATCTTTTCCCTTAAATATAAATGAGACCATCTGCTAAGATTCAGAGTTTGAGTGACAGAGACATTTTTAAACAAAGACTCAAAAAAAATTCTTATTTAGTCTCTTTTATACAATAGGTTTTCTCCTCCGCCCCCTGCTTTTTTTTTTTAAGCATAGTGATGGAGGTAAAAAGACATATAGTGTAAAGCTATATGTCATGGCTCGGAAATACGACGAGTTAGGCTTGGAGAAAAACTAATACAGTAAAAATCGGCATATTAATTGACGAACCCAGGTATCAAGGTCAGAAACCAAAGGATATCTTAAGAGAATGCTTCTCAAACTAGATTGTGCATTTGAATAACCAGGGAATTTGGGTAAATTGTGGATGGTAATTCACCAGATCTGAGATTGGTTTAAGATTCTACAGTTTAAATATACTCTAAGGTTATCCCAATGTTCAGTCTTCTTACTACACTGTATTCAAAAATAATTAAAGTGATCCGAATAGTCAGTCCTAATACATTAACCCAATTAATGGCAAGATAACCCCATTATGGACATAGATATACTCAAATCACAGTTGGGAGTCTAAGATTATTAGCCTGATTTCCCTCTACCTGATTGTATTCTACCTGAATTCCCTTCTGATTATAATTTCATTTCTTTGTGCAGGACTTTCTATAGAGAAAATTGTGTTGGTTAATTACCCAGACTCCTGTAGGTAGGGTGATGGTATGGAAAGAATCAGACTTTAAATCAGAGTGAATACGATTTATGTGATATGTGGTTGATGATGATACGTAGAGGAGCAATGTAAAGGCAGATGATGGCAACGATAGTAACAGCAGACATTTAACTGTGGTGCTTATGTGTCAGGTATTATGCTTAGTGCTTTATACACATTAGATCACACTCTATGAGTTGATACTGTAATCCCCGTATTACAGGTGAGGAAACTTGGGGTTAATGTGCTAGCAGAGGTCTGGACGAGAAGGAAGCCATGGTTATCTGACTCCAAATCTGTGTTCTTTGCCACCATACTCATCTCAGCATGTTGAAGACCATCCATTATAACTGTTACTAAAATAAGCACTCTGTAGACAGTAATTATATGTTTTAATTTTTACATATAGCTTATATGAGTTTACATTTGAGTCTTCTGTGAATTTGGTTAACATGAACCAGATTCCATGAGGCTTAGCAACAGATAATCTGATTTCTTAAATATATATAGCTGAGGACTAAATTCCTAATCATGGTAAAGTCACCTCAGGGAGTCTAGCTGCCCAATTACTTCTAAAAAAAAATGAACCCAAGTAAGTAAAATATTTCTCAGATATTTAAACGAAATAATTACTATTTTTCTATCCATAGGCCTTTTTTTTGAAACTTTTTATATAAATCTATTCATTTTGAGCTTTGCTAGGTATTTTCCTCATATGACAATGTAAGTCTTTCTCATTTTTAAGCTCATTGCTAAGGTAATATTCCAACTTCTAATGCATATAGCCAGGATGAAAAGAAAGGTGATGTAAAGTATCTATTGTCAATGACATTAAGGACAAAAATTTTAGTGCGTGTTGGAAATGGTCAAACACAAACTACAAAGATGTTCTGTTTTCAAAGATGTTCAATTATCAAAGAACACAGGTTTGGAGTCAGATAGCCATGAGTTTCCATCTTGTCCAGACCTCTCCTAGCACATTAACCTTAAGCTTTGTCATCTTGAATTCATTCATGACTGCCAATATCCATGCCCAACTTTGATGTCAGGTTTCTCATGGCCATTGAGAACAAAAACCACATTTGGAAATCAAAGCTGTGAAGTGACTAAATGGTTCCTCCCACTTGCCTCACTACTAAAGAATTCATCCTAAATCAACAGACAGGATAAATGAATGGTTAGTTATAAAAAGGTTAAGCAGGGAGTGAAGATTCCATTTTGAGTAAATGCAACTGATGATTAAAGAAACTAGCTGAAAACAAGATGTTGTGTGGTGGTATTGCTCTCCTAACCATCTCACTTTAAGTGATTTTAAATCTAATTCTTGTTCTGAGACAGTAGGAGCATGTCCTGCCAGTTTGCAGTCCAGCCCAAGAACAAAGGTCAATGTTTTTTCTGTCATTATTCAGATCAAATATTTCTTTCCTTCAAATATGTATTTTCTGACTTAGCATTTTCTGCGAGATACTTTTTTTCAAATTTCCATTTGTACAGAACATAACTATTTTGATTTATTTTTATTTAGTATGCACACTCTCATACCCTAGAGGGGAAAAAAAAAACTTTTCCATTAAAGTGCTTGCCTTTACTTATGCAAAAATCCTTACATTGACATGGTCAGGGCAGAGAAGGGCACATGAGACAGGCTAATGGGTACCCCAGGGTCACATGGCTTGATCTTATCCAAAGCAGCGCAGAGGGGCCAAGCCATGGTGGAAAGGTTCATGACTTTTACCACCATCACCCTTAAACCTTCTAACAGTAGGAAAAGAACACACAAGTTTCTGAAGATGATCTAAATTAAGAAAGAGCAGCTGTTGCTAACCCACAAGATAAGAAATAAACCGAAGTCATTAAGAGCCCTGGGGTAGGTTGTGGGGGGTGGTAATTCCTGGTATTATCTGACACCTCTGTGCAATTTGACTCTGTTTTGTTTTGTTTTTTTCTTTTTTATCCATATAGTTCCTTTTCATTATATAATTGACCCTTGAACACCAGCTTGAACTGCATGGGTTCACTTATACATGGATTTTCTTGTAAACAGTATGAGCAATAAATACAACACTGTATATACATTTTCCATCATATGACTTTCTTCATAACATTTTCTTTTCTCTAGCTAGCTGACTTTACTATAACGATTATATACTAACAGTATGTAATACATATAGTATATGAAATACATGTTGATAAATTGTTTATGTTATCAATAAGCTTCTGGTCAATATCCAGCTATTAGTAATTAAGTTTTTTGGGGGTGGGGGTCAAAAGTTATGCGTGGGTTTCCAACTGTGTAGGAGTTGATACTTCTAACCCCCAAGCTGTTCAAGGGTCAACTTGATTTAACTTCAATGAAGAAATAGATCAGTTGACACTCATATCCTCGTGACAGCTAGATCCAAGCAGATAAATAAGCTCTTGGTAGATTCCATCAGGGATGGTGAGAAGGGAGAATTGTAAAAGAAGTAAAATCATCACCAGGGCAAGAATCTGCGAGTACATGCTTATCACTACAGATGCTACCAAAAAGATTTCTGTTCAGTCTACTTCTGATGATATGGTACACATTTTTTGATAGTATTTTATTGCTTCTGGAAGACCCTATTTTTTAATCACAAAAAAACAGAAGATGATTGTCATTGTTGATTACAAACCCAATGCAAGTGTAAAGATCTTAAAAAATAAAAATCTGGATTCCAGGTAGCACTGTTTGAATTGGAGTATAAAATTCCAATTTGGGGCAGAGGATCTATATTTTTAAAAGGACCGTAAGTAATTCTAGAAGGCAACTAGACAAAGAACTAAGGCCATAATTTTCTCCATGAATTTCTTATTCTAATGCTAAACAACACTATCTTCAAAAGTTCTTCAAATAAGATTCACATAAGTTTTTGAAAAGAAGCTACATGGATATTAAAGAAAATTTTATTTTCCTGAAAATAACATAAACATTCATGAACACAAAGATCTTTGAGATTTTTCATACTGCTCCATGTCTAACATGTAATCTACCTTTCAGTTGCCATGCAATTAGGGCGACATACCCAATATTGGCATCCATTTCACATTTACATAATCATTAAATTTAATACTTTTATTTTGGTGTTTATTTTAAAAAATAACTTACAGGTTTTAGTTCCAGAGGTCCAATACTACAACATGACCTCACGTTTTAATAGGTGTATTTGTGAATTCCTGAACACCTCTTACAGTTGCTGCTTTCACAGCTCAAAATTATAAAAAGCAGTGTCCGAAAGACTGTGTTGCAAGTGCCAGTCATCTAATTAGTTTTCATAAAATGACCATAATTCTCAGCTAACATCTTCCCAGTCATGGATTATAATATTTCCTTCAGAATATTCCAGCAGCTTTTAAGCAACCTTCTAAGGACTTAAGAATATACTTATCACTCAGTGGGGTGAAGCAAAGTTCAGAAAGGCAGAATTTTCCTAATATGTTAATCATTCTACCCTAGCTCTCTGGGCCAGAGTTTAATATCACTCTTATGTATTTATAAATATAGACATTTAATAAATATTGCCATAAATTATTTGTGCATAAAAATAGAATATTTTTATCCTTATCGATGCAGTCATTTGCCTTTATTTTACATGCCTGCTTCAAATTTTGTGCCATGCACTTTTCTCCTCTCACATTCTAGGTGATGGATATGATTAATCACAGCAAGAAAGACCCTACTGCTAACACTGAAACACAATCAAGCCAGGGTAGTGGGAACCAAGCACTTCTCTTTTCTGGTATTTTGTTAGCAAGACTCATGCTCAGTAATTTCTTTTTCACTTTCAAAAAGTCAAATATGCTTACTTTCATTTTAAATAAATTTGATTTCAACATAAAAAATGTAAGAAATTAATAGTCAGTCATTTACTGTATATTGAGATATCCTAAGTGACACAAGATAGCTGATTTCCCAGACCAGAGGCATCTCTGTATCTTTTCCTCCCTTTCCTTCAGAGGAAGCAGTGCACTTCATGAGGATAGATAAAGTGATAGAAGAGGCATAACCCTTTTAATTCCAAGGTTGTTTTGATTTAAACTTTTAGTTTGAAAAATTAGACTATATATCATTTTTACTAGAACAGAATTATACTTTCAAAGGATTTTAACTGGACGGAAAGAGCAGGCATAGGGTAATAATGGCACACATACTAATTTCAAACAAACCCTTTCGTTACTTTCAAAAGGCAGAGCCCTGATTTTCAAAAGACCTTCAGTAAAATATCCTAGCTGCTTTCTAATGTCAAACAGAATTTTTAGCAATATGATTGTAAATTTACAGATACTTTAACAGACCTAAATTAAACTTCTGAAATTTATGTCACACTTTCACACACAGGAAAGACCTTCAAAATCCCCCAATAAATCATATGTTATTTCCAAAAAAAAAAAAAAAATGATTTTTTTATCATAAAGGCAAACTTGTTTCTCCATGCTGGCTCAAAAACACATGTAAAAACTGTATATAGATATTCATACCCCTCCTTTTCTTGTCTCATTCTACTAGACCACAATTCATCTAAAGCAGGGACCATATCTTGTTTATTACTTGAGTCTTCAGAGTGGTTTTCAATTTCTTTCGAACAGTTGTGGTGGACTGCATTTTCCAAGACACCTGCATCAATATACCCAGTTCATCTGTTCTAGTTACTGTGACATAGACACTACTTCAGAGTGTCCATTCTGACCCCCCCTCCTTGAGAGATGCGCCCATGCTTATCCCTATTCTCCACCTACTTCTATCCTAAGTAAAAGTTTGTAATAGCCTCAATCAATAGAATATGGTAGAAGTCATACTGTGTGATTTCTGATGCCATAAATGACATAAATGGCATAAAAGGCACTGAATTGTTCTCTGAATAAGAGACCTCCATGGAGAGAGATAAGACTCCTCCTGCCCCTACCCCTCAGCCAATCACACCAATTTACGATAAGAGTGAGCTACCTCTAACCACTGTCGAGCCTTTACACAACTGTTACCCTAGCCAACACCTTACTTCAATAACATAAGCCACCAGCTGAAGTCTTTACAAATTCCCAATCCAATGAAACCATGAGAAATAATAAAGATTTTTTGTTGTTTAAGCCACTAATTTGTGGAATAATGTGTAACAAAGCAATGAACAATATAGCAATGCAACTGTTGAAAAAAAATAAAATCTAGGAATCCAAAGTATATAAAAAAAATTATTGAACGTTCTACTGGAAACCACAAAGCACTTAGCAAGGTGCCTAGCAAATAATTTTTGTTATATAGTTTTTCCAAATATTAAACTAATATCTCAAATTTCAAAAGCATTTCATGATTTAGTTGTTTAGGTAACTTATTTTCAGGTAGAATTCCGGACTTCCAAAAACCAAGGCTATTATGTGTCAGAAGAGGAATTTAGGGGGGATATTTTCCTCATTTAAATTATGCTGAAATGGGGCCTCCCTGGTGGCGCAACAGGTTAAGCGCAGAGCATGCAGCGCTGTGGAGCTGTAGGCAGCTGCGGGAGAGTTCAATGTGCGGCCCAGGGGATTCCCACATGGCGCAGCAGACCTCACCTGCTGCTCCCCTCAGCAGTGTATTTCCGTCAGTCTGCCGGTTGTTCTCCCCCCTCTGTCTCTGGTGAACCATCTCACCTCCCCACACCTCTGGCTTGAACCCCAGCTTGTATGCAAAAATAAATAAATTTTAAAAAATAAAAAAAAAATAAACTATGCTGAAATGGTAAAAAGAACATTAATGATGATGGGATATGGCTACTAACATTTATTTCTGACATGAAAAGGAAAACATAGAAGGCTTCAAACTTTACTCTTGTCAATAACTAGTTTCTCAAAGGTGAAGAAAGTTTTTATCCATAAAGTAACCATGAACGATTTTACAGATGAAAATCTTTTAAGAGTTTCCTAGACTGAATGTCTGTTATTGACACTGAGCTGACAGGTGGAAGGGCTTTGCCAAAAGGTTTTTGAGAACAGTCTTTTCAGTTGCTGTCCCATGTTTATGTGTCTGAATTACTGAGGAGAGAGTGATATTTCCAATAGATGAGAGAACTGAAATAGAAGCTGAGTCTCCTCACTGGTAAGTCAAGCAGGGTTAAACCAATCAATAATACTTTCTTGGCCATGGACCTTTATAATAGTATTTATTTTAACCCAAAGGGTTTATATCCCTTCGACAATTTCCAGAAAAAAATTGCTATAACCTAACCATTTGCTTGCCTATCTGCCATGACTCAAAAATCCCTCTCTCATCCACATCATGCTTTTCTAGTGGCTGGTTCTATGACAATGCTTGCAAAATATCATTCTAAACAGTAATCTAATTCAATCAAGTAAATATTTATCTAGTTTTGCCTTTCTAGGCACTTGTACTATATCGTGGGGTACCTCAATTACTGAAATGTATCTTCCTTTAAAAACCATTTGTGGAGAGTATAGTAGGTGCTGTGAGTACAGTGGTGAATAAAAATAAGGAAATTGACGTTAAGTGACTTATGGCCCACCAGAAGAGACATATATGCCCACAAAACCCCTCAATTACAATGAAATAGAGAAGGTACCAAAGTATGCACATAATGCATTGGGAGTCCTGGGAATATTTCCTTGGCCAAACTGTGTAGAGATGGAGGTTGGAAAGAGTTAAGAAAAGGTTATCTAATACATGCGATTCTCACTGGTGTAAGATGGTATCGCTCTGTGGTTTTGATTGGCATTTCCCTCATTAAAAGGATGTTGAGCATTTTTTCATATACCTTTGGCAATTTGCATTTCCTCTTTGGAGAAGTGTCTTTTTAGCTCTTCTGCCCATTTTTTGACTGGATTGCTTACTTTGTTTTTGGTGAGTAGTGTCAGCTCTTTGTAGATCTTTGTGATCAGTCCCTTATCAGTAGTATTGCATGCAAAAATTTTCTCCCAATCAGTAGGATATCTCTTTGTTTTGGTTAATGTCTCTTTTGCTGTACAAAAGCTTTTAGTTTGAAGCAATCCCAGCTGTTCATCTTTTCCTTCACTTTTTTTGCTTTGGGGGATGTGTCTTTAAAGATGTTACTGAGATGTATGTCATGTAGTGTTTTGCCTATATTTTTGCAGCAACATGGATGGAGCTGGAAGGGATAATGCTCAGTGAAATAAGCCAGAAAGAAAAAGAAAAATATTGGATGTTTCACTTATAGGAGGAATGTAGGGGAACCACATAAGGGGTCAGAGGAAAAACAATTATAATAAATTAAAAAACAAAATTAACAGGAAATTATAAATCAGAGACATTCTGCAGGGGAGGGGGAGGGAGAGGGCTCAAAACAGGGGAGGGAAGAGCACAAGGGACTATGGTGTGGTACATGGGTGAATTAATGGTGGGAATTCTATGGGGACTAAACCTGAGAGGAGAAAGCAAACACTGTACAAAATGAACAATGATGTAAAATATATATAGAAATTTAACAAAAGAAATATTACCTAGGTGAGAAAGACATCTAAACATGTACCTAAAATAAAGAGCAAAAAGCAGAATTAGAGGCACTGTATAAAATAAAGGAGTTGTACACAGGACAAGTGGGGAAGCAGCTGCCAGTGGAAGAGACTACAGAGTATTCTAATTGTATTAACTGTATTATTTTTTTATTGAGGTAATGTTGGCTATAACATACTTTAGAGGTATAGGTTTAAGCCTCTACAGATGTGTATTATAACACATCTACCAACAAGGCAGCCATAGCTATCCACCATAGTTCATTGGCCCCCTCCTCACTTAGCTCCCCACTCTCCCTCTTCCCCTCTGATAGCCTCAGTTGGTCAGTCAGATTTCTAAGGCTTTGTCTTGTCTGTTCCTTGTCTTGTTTCTTTGTATTCCTCATATGAGTAAAATTATTCAGTACTTGTATTTCTTCCTCTGACTTATTTTCCTTACCATAAGCCCCTCCACTTCCATCCATGTTATCACAAATGTCAATATCTCATCTTTTTTATAGCTGAGTAGTATTCCACTGTGCGTGTGTGTGTGTGTGTGTGTGTGTGTGTGTGTGTGTGTGTGTGTACATACTACATCTTAATCCACTGATCTGTATTTGGGAATTAAGGTGGTTTCCATAGCTTACTACTGTCAATGGTGCTGCAATAAACACAGAAGAGCATATCCCTTAAAATTAGTGTTTTTGTATTCTTCAGGTAGATACCTCAGAATGGAATTGCTGGACCATATGGTAAATCTATTTTTAATATTTTTAGAAACCTCCATGCTGTTTTTCATAGGAGCTGGACCAGTCTACCTGCCCACCAACAGTGTAAGAGGGTTTCTTTTCCTCTACATCCATGCCAACATTTGTTATTTATGGTCTTTTTGATATGGGCTATTTTCACAGGTATGAAGTGATACCTCATTGTGGTTTTTACTTGTATTTCTCTTGGTTTTAAGTTACAGATAGAAGATCACCAGGTAGAAGAGGCTGAAGACAGAGTGTGTGGGATGAAAAAGTCATAAGAGTGGGAGGGAGGGAAACACAGAAACTCAAAAGTAAAGCACGTTTTAGTATAAAGTATTCAGAAAACCATGAAGAGAGCTGATAGCTCTAAAGAGTAATTTAGTCTGCTTACACATAGCCTTTTATGGAAAGTTGAGTATAATGTAGTACTTAACGTACAAAATGTAAAGGGTATTTTCTATCTCGGATCGCATAATTTTTCTCCCTGTTTCTGAGCATGAGCAGCAAATACATTGGTTTGACCCAGCAGAGTGACATTACAAAGTACAGCCCTTCAAAAAAAAAGGAAAAAACAGAATCATGGATGCTTCAGCAGTATTTTTACTAACCATTCTGGTTCACCTATATGTTCTTAATAGGATCATTTTTTCTCCTTTCCAATGATCTCTGCCACCAACACAATAGCAAAGCTTTAAAATAAAACTCTGGAGGTGTGCAGTGTGCAATTTCTGCCTGATAAGCTGAATTCTATCATGGGAGGGGAAAATGTTATTGTGACAAGGAATACAGGAATAAAAAATGTGCAGGTTTCACAGGATCTGTCTATATAAAGAAGCGCTAACATTAGCAGTGCTGTAGATCGGGTTTTTCCCACCCTTTTCCCTGCAGAGAGAATCTTTAATTCTCTCACTGAGAAATCACGAGTGTCAAAAAAAAATCCCATTCACAACATGAATATGATGGTGGCACCTACACTCCCATCTACTACTATCACAAGGGATATCTGCAAAGACAAGACCCATCAAAAACTAGCCACCAACATAAATAAAATGCTAGGCAAATTTTTCTACATTTTACATCCAATCATACAACCTTTTAAAAAACGTTCAGGGCCTGCTTTTATTTGTCCAAGTTCTACAAGACAATCTTTCCCAAATAAAGTAAAAAATTCCGAGGTAGGAAGGATTTAACCAAGAATTATGTTGGTTAAATCAGGTGGCTATGTCTTCACTGAGCCTATTAGTTTTCTTTTCAAAAAGGGGGAAAAGAAACAACAAAAGTTCTTTTCTAACTAATGTTTCAGCACCAATTTAATTGTCTATATAAAGAAAAGAAGCACAGTGTGGTAGAGAAAGGACAGAAGAATACAAAGAATATTTCTATCAAGCACCTACAGAAAAAGCTTAGAGAGGTTCCCACATACGTGATTCTACTTTCCCTTCTGCAAAGTGTGAAAAATCACTCTTTAGGAATGTTCAAAAGTATTACAAAACATTAAAGGTCACTTCACATTTCCGAAGTGTCTTTAAATAATGTGAACAAAGCTAAAACATGAAGATATTTGGAATTTTTGTATAACATGTCTGCAAAATAAATAATGATAATAAGAGTAGTAGTATTAATGAAAGCTACCATTCCCTGAAGACTTACTATGTACCAGGCACCATATTAAGCACTTTACATGTGTGTTTTTGGATTTCATGATTAAACAATCCACTGGGGGCAGGGATCCACTTATACATGAGAAAATTCAGGCTTCGTAATGTGAAAAATCATATGGTTAATAAGTGGAGGAGTTAGGCCCCCAATTTGTGTGTTTAGTTCTGAAACCTGTTATGCCACATCTATGCCTAGACACATCATCACTGCTCACTATACTCTGAAGAGGTTTCTTTCAACTTTCAACATCTGAGCTTACACAGCACAGGTGGAAAGAAGCTTCTGATATCCCTGATCAAAATAGACAAGTTTTTAATTCAAAATTTTTTGAGTTAACATTACTTTACAACACTATATAAGTTTCAGGCATACAGCTTCACATCTCAAAAAATGTATATACCACACCACAGTCAGCATCAAAGCTTTAGTTACCACCCACCATCAACCAATTGCTCCCCTTAACCTGTTCCCCCTATACCTTTCCTGTCTCATAACAACCATTCTGTTGTCTAGATTCAAGGGTCATTTTTTCAAAACTGACAAGTCTTACTACAGTTCACTCACATTGCTCCACCCCAAAGAATGTCATGCTAAATCATTCCTTCCATTCTGTTACAGAGGCCCAAGTCCTTTAAGTTTTCATATTAGAAAGATCTGGGACCTCAGTTTTGATCATATTCGTACACTGATTAATGACTATCTGAAAGAAATGGGTGAGAGATTAAAACCCCCAAAATTGGGAATAAGTTGAGACACTGTAACTGGAAAAGGACAGTAAATAGGCTTTTCCAACTTAGAATCTCTATTGATCTTGACACTTGGAATCGTGTATTGGTTAGTGCTGATCACGTATATCATAGATAGGATTTTTTAATCTCATTTCTTCAATAAGAAAATATAGACTATAATGAGAAGTATTTAGCATCTTATCACACTTTTTAGGGATATAATTCCCCCACCCTCCACCAATAATATTCACCTAATATCCTGCATTCAGAGTTTCTTCATCACCTATGTTAGTGAATTAGAGACTGGTACCATTAATGATTTTGTAATTAAGTCAACCTATCTTGGAGACAGTATATGGAGGGTGAGGCAGTGTCATAGCTCCAGCTCCACTCTGGAACCACAGAGGTCATTCTGTGGTCCTGACCTTTTGCTTCGGCACCTCTACTATAGGGATGACTATAGCCCATAGGAGGGTTAAATCCAATAATGAACTCGGCACTGTGGCTGGCACAGTAGTACTCAGAAATGATTTGTGGTTATTATTTTATGACCCTAAGGTTTAATATCTTCCTTTCTTAGCGCCATGGTATTTATGTTCTTTAAAATTGTAATTACCTGTCTTTATATTGCTTTTTCAATGGAAAGTAAACTCATTTAGGGCTGGAGCCACACATTTTAAATCTCTGATATTATCTATCCAAGTTAATGGGCCCTTGTATTTCTTGGCACATCACTGGGAATCCTGGGAGGGAATTTGTACACAGCTTAAGTGTGCGCGCGTGCACACACACACACACACACAATCAACTCAAAATAAGCAATTTTACATTTACCTATAATATAAAATTTCTTACAAATCTCTTACAAAATGCAAAAGACATAAATAACAATAAAAATATATATTAAAAAATAATACTACAAAATTTCTTATTTATGTGTCTAGGAAATAGAATTTCCATGTTAGCACATACACTGTGCTTTGAAAATTAGGCAAGATAGGAAAACAGAATGGTTCTAAGTTCTCATACTGACAATAGGTCAGTGAACATATATTTCATTCATGATTCATTGTATGTAAGAAAACAAATCTGTAGTATCCCACACAAATGCAAACACACACACCTTCTGGTACTAGCAGGAGAAACCACAGTAGCAGGTGTAAGATGTGCTACTTCAGGCAGGTTATTTTACTCCTCTGAGCCTAAGAATGATCATCAGTAAAGGGCAGGTGATATAGCATTTATTTCAGACTTGGCTGGAAAACTGAGAGAATCCTTGTGAAGTTTTCACACCACGTCTGGTTTGTGGTAAGAGATTAATTAACATCATTTCATTATAGGCTCAACTATAATGTTGCTAAGTCAGTTGTTTATATCCTTCTATCTCTGGATTTCACCTGCTACCAGTAATTTTCCCGAGCCACCAGCAGCACATGGCAGGAGAAAAAGAATGAAGAACTTAGAGATCCCTATACACATCAAGAGAATTAAAATGTGTGCCAGACCATTAGTACTGAGAGCTGGGTGCAGTGCACTACACTCTGATGTAGTGATAACTGATAGGCTCTGTTGGGATCAGTTGCAATGTTGGTGGTGAGTGTACTAACCTTACATTAGAACTAGAAATGAGTTAGGTTTACCCTGGCTTCAAAAGGGCCTCACTCCAGATCAACAAAAAGGTCAAGAGGAGAAGTACCACTTTATAAAGAGAGATGATCTGGTTTTTAAAAAAGGAGATCACATGGGATAGCCATTTTTAATATTTTGAGAAACCTCCATATTGTTTTCCATAGTTACTGGACCGTCTACACACACTAACAGTATATGAGAATTCCTTCTTCACATTCTTTCCAACACTTGCTATCTCTGGGCTTTTGATATAGGCCATTTCTAACAGGTGTGAAGTGATATCTAATTGTGGTTTTGATTTGTATTTCCCTGATGATATGTATAATTAGCATGTTTGTGTGTCTGTAGACCATCTGTATGTCTTCTTTGGAGAGGTGTCTACTTAGTATGTGATTCAGCAATTCCACTCCTTTGTATTGATCTGAAGAATACCAAAACATAAATTCAAAGGGATATAGGCACTCCTATATTCATTGCTGCACTGTTGACAAAAGAAAAGTTATGGACACAACCTCAATATTCAATAACAGATGAGTAGATTAAGGAGATGTTATATAGCAGTGGAATACTGCTAGGCTACAGAAAAAGAGGAAATCTTGCTTTTTGTGACAAGGGTGGAATTGGAGGGGATTATGCTAAAGAAACGAAGTTAGAAAGAGAAAGACAATGGGCCTCCCTGATGGGGCAGCGCTTAGCTGTGGTTAAGCTTTGTGCTGTGGAGCTGTCGGCAGCAGCTATGCTAGTTCGACGCCCGGCGGGGGAGATTCCTACACAGCAGGGTAGACCTCTCCTGCCTTGCCAGGCTGCTCTCCTCAGCAGTGTATGTACTTCAATCGATCTGCCTGTTCTGCTCCCTGCTCTGTCTCTGGTGAACTCTCTCTCTCGTAGCCCCACGCCTCTGGCCTGTACCCCAGCTCATATGCATAAATAAATAAATCTTCAAAAAAAAAAAAAGAGAAAGACAAATACTGGATAATTTCACTCATATGTGGAATAAAGAGGAACAACACAAAGGAACAGACAAAACCAAACTGAAACAAACCCTAGAAATCTGACTGGTCAATCAAGGCCACAAAAGGGGTAGAGAGAGGGTGGGGAGCAAAGTGTGGAGGGGACCCAATGGACTATGATGAAGGACTATGGGAGCCTTGCTGGTAGATGTGATGTGACGCATACATCTGAAAAGTTTTGAGCTTATACCCCCATATTATACACAGTGTTGTAACCAATGTTACCTCAATAAAAATATTAATAATGATATAATAAAAGATAGAAATGTAAAAAGAAAGCTTTATTTCTTCAGAGAATAAACATTATGATGTGAACTCTCTAGTAAGCTTATTTTATATTTTTTAGGCAGAATTCATTCCTCATAAAAGAATTAAGAGTAAAATCCAAAGGCACACACTAGAGATTTTGATCAGAAATCAGGTACCTTAAAATGAAGGAAAAATATACAAACACTTTGAAAAGGTAGCTTTTAAGTTGATAAAGTATAAAATTATTTTTTTGTACATCATAAGATGATTTTTCACAGAAGTTTTTTTAACAGAAGAGAATGACTGTATTGTCAGTTGACAGGCAGTAGAATCTGTGGGGAGGAGGAATCCAGAGGGAATTTGGTATGTCACTTGAGTAATCTTCAGTGTAAAATTATTTGAGAACTTTTTAACTCTAATTTGATAAACTTGTCAATTTTTAAATGAAGAGTTTTTTTTTTTCTTAAATTACTGGTCTTCTCCCAAAACATTTTGTATTTGATGTTCTAATCAGAGGTACCAGTTAGGTCAGTGTGCCCTTACACTTCCTGGTACAGTACTGAGAGCCCGGGATACAAAAGTGCACCCAGTTTGAAAGCATGGTTTAAATGATTATCAAATATGTTGTTAATTTTACTAAATGCTTTTACTTTGTACCCTGAGGCACTGATAAACAAGTTCAACTAAAAGTTCATAGAGAAAGAGTAAAGTATTTTCTTTAAATGTCAATAACAGGGCCTCCCTGGTGGCACAACAGGTTAAGTCGCAACACTATGAAGCTATCTGCAGCCTCTGCAGCACCAGTTCGATCCCCAGCCAGGGAGCTTAAAGCAGACCTCTCCTGCCTCACCCACTGGTCCCCTCAGCAATGTACTTCAGCAGATCTGACTGCTCTGCTCCCCACTTTGTCTCTGGTGAATCCTCTCACCGCCCCACACCTCTGGTCTACACCCCAGTTCTTATATGCATAAATAAATAAATCTTTTAAAAAATGTCAATAACAAATGATCACATTTTCACTTAAAAATGGCATTATCAGTTTTTCTCCAATGGAAGTATTATCTGACTGGTCATACAAGAACTACTCTTTTACTATCAAGCAATTCATTCAAAAGACTTAGTTTCATAAATGTATTGAGTTTCACAAGCCAAGTTATTTATAGTATCCATACTACTTTCAATACCCTAATTTTTCATTTCATTATAATTGAAAAGTATCAGAAAAAAATCAAATGTTTTATAGATTGTCAAATTTAGTGGAGTTACACTCCTGCAGAAAATATAACTTCAATAACTAGAAAAGTGATTGCCTATTAGTATTATTTCTTCACAATACACAATGGTTTTAGGTGTAATATTGCTTAAATAATTCTGCCTTTGACTTTGGGTATCCTGTAGTATATATATGCACCCTCAAATCCGCAATTTGCTATGAAAAGATACAAAACAATTATTTAGCTTTATTAAAATTACTGTATTCCTTCATAATGTCATTTAAGAAATATTTCTATTAGTAATCTAGGTACAATCTTAATTTCTTAGAAATAGGAAAAACAGCAAGTCCTTACACATTTCATTAGAATACTGGAAGAATTAAAACAACTAAATGGATAACACATTTTGTTCTTAAAAGGACACATTTATCTTACAGTAAAAACACAACCACAAATTTATTTAAAAATTCATACAGTAATAAACTATATATATGAGTTATATATGTATACATATATTTATATATTGTGTGTATAAAGACACACACACACACACACACACACAGAGCATACATAACATTAAGGCCATGACCTGAACTCTTTCCCTGAACCCAATTTCACACTAATCTAAATTTTGAAATAAATAACCAGAAGACAGAATTCCACAATAATCACCAATTAATGGCTTGGAAATTGGCCTTCCTTTGTTGAATTTAATTTAGTCCAAACACAAAGAGTGTGTTAAAGTGACAGTTGTGGGAAACTCAAACAACCTAACAGCGATGAAATGATCAAATAGCAATTTATAACACTAACTAGACTCCCATAGAGCAAGGGAAGTAAAACAGGGCACAGAATTAAAAGCCTTTAAATTGTTATCTAATACGTTAATGTAGCCTGTACCCATAATCACCAGAGGAAATATCAATAACATTCTTGCTGAAATCCAGAACAAAATCCAGAACTCACAGTTCAAGCTCCACCAAGCTTCCAAATCATACTGCAGCATGCCTTTTGTCACACTGCACTATAATTTGCCTGTTGCTCTCATTGAGTTTCCTACTCAAGACAGGGACTTTTTATTTTTTCATTTTTGGTATAGCATACAATACAGACCACAAAAGTACATGCTCAAAAAGTAAGTGAAAATGATCAAATAAAAATTCAGGATGGTATGTGTGGGTCTGCTAATCCTAAGAGGCATGTTTGGCCACCATTTTTGTTACCTATGGTCCTGCATTGCTATACAAGGTCAGAATTGCCTGGTCAATCAGTTACCCTGGTCAACAGTGAGATCATTACTGACTTAAAAAGGCCCTAATCTGTATCATTATAGCTTCTGTACAGCAAAAGAGACATTAACCAAAACTAACAGACACCCTACCAACTGGGAAAAGATCTTTGCACACAATACATCTGATAAAGGACTGATAACAAAAATTTACAAGGAACTCACACAACTCAACAAAAACAAAGCCAATAACCCAATCAAAAAATGGGCAGAAGAGCTCAAAAGGCACTTCTCCAAAGAAG